>JAQZBX010002592.1:64294-71058 GCA_029593785.1 Cabassous unicinctus
AAAACCTGCGCAGCTGGGTACACTGATTTGACTTTCTAGCTCACCACAGAGAAGGCTACAAACTGACTTGCTTTTCTTTGCCTCCAAAGTTCAAGAATGGAACAAAGCCCTCTAAATTGGATCCTGATGAGAAAACATCACCAACTTCTCAGAAGAATTTCAGATCATTAAGATGCTCTCACTGCACTTGAAGTTGCTGATGAGGCTGTCTAGCTGACAGAGACCAACTTCAATGGAAACAGGCAGAAAGAAAAGGGAAAACTGAGGTAGATTTACGGAGAGTATTGTACCAATGACTTAGCAATTACTTTTTGTGCATGCCTTGACTAATTTGTACAGATCAAAGATTAGTTCATGTCTGCCTGGCTGTGAGCTGCTTAACACTCAGGTGCTAATAGAATAAACAACAGGTACACACGCATTTTGGTGAAAGAACCATAATACTACAAACAGCACTCTTTGCCTCATTATCATATGCAAATTATAATTCATATAGAATTAGAAAAATATTCCTAAACTGCCCTCCCATAGAGATTATATATAGACACACAAGGAGATGAAAAATCTCACTTTTAAGATAAATTAAAAATGAAACAGCATCTCTAAAATGTGCTATGGAAGTAAATTCTTCAAGTACAATTCCTATGACAGCTATAACAATTCATTACACAAATAGTGTAAGGGCTTCAGGCATAAAATTAGTGACATCCAAACTCAGCACAATATACAAAAGAAACAACTTTTTGGATGTAGTTAGTAAACATTTAGTGAGAGTTATCAAAACAAAACTTCAATACAGATAGGTTGAAAAATTAAAGAAAAACAGCATTCTAAACACTGCTTTTAATTTCGAATAGTAGGTGGGAGAGTTGTACATAGAATTCAGGCTCAAAACAACCTAGTTATTTAATTAATGTAGTATAGCCCTATTTCTTGCATACTTAAACCATTTCCCCCTAACTTTTATTTAAAACATATGAGTACAAGGCAGATATGAAATCTGATTGTTATGAAATACAATTTATTTTTATGAAAGTAAATAAATTTCAAGCACAAATAGCTTAAATCTGAAATATTCGGTTACATTATAAAACTACCCCAGGTCCTTTTATATATCTTATACCTCTATGTAATTTTACATTACAAGATATCATACTGTTATAAATTATGTTGGATAGAGTACTATTTTTCCATAGTTGCACCTATTTTGTTTAATAACTGACTTTCCATAAGATTATAAAGCTGTGTTTAAGATACAGTTTTGCTCATCCTGTCTCAATAGACTTCTGCGATTACTTTTTACCAACTAGTTTCGTTGAAAGGTTTCTAGTATTATAGGTAATGTAAAGTCCATTAGGTCAGGCTCTTCATAGCATGACATGCAGTAAATTACAAGTGCTTCAAGCAGCTCAGTGAATTACAGTTCATCACTTTGAAAGGTTTCCCACTACAAGACCACAGATATCAGATCTGGCAGTTAGGATCCAATTAACACTTTGGTCAGAATAATCAGATTGCATGTGTAAGACTTGTATAATTCGTTTATTGCTTCCATGCATCTTCTGTCTGTAGGTAAATTTGTTGCTGATATTTCAAAGCTTGGAATCAGTATCTCACTTGCCTTTAGGTCATATTTCAAGTTCTTTTGCAGTGCAGTGATGAACTCCCCTTATTTCAGCAATTTAGATGACTTGTCCTGTAGATATTACAACTTAAGAAATGGTTTGTTTCTGGTAGTTTTGTTTGGTGCTTTTACCAAATCATTATATGTCCAGAAAAAAATTGCTAGCAATTTTTACTAAGCATGTTTTATTTAGTGTATCAGTGTCAGTTTTCTCCAACATGATCACTGACTCTTGCATAACAATCCTATACACCATAAATGACATATGCAATGACATTTACATGTGTACTGTCATGCAAAACTATTTCCTGCTACACTGAATATAATACTATGACTGCATGAAAAAAAAATCTGATTTGGTGATACCATTTTTTTAGCCATGGTCAGTTATTTGAAAGAGATCCTTAAAGGAAAAAGAGAATAATATACCATCTATTTGGTGCTTTGGGCCAATATTTTTATAACCTGTTTAGTCACACTTTCAAGGATAGAAATCTGGAAAGAATAGTTTGACCCAAAAGATGATATAGTTTTTCTAAAAAACGGGATATATGAATTTTACTACTGTAATTTTTTAAACCACAATGACCTAACAACTTTTTTATAAATTAAAAAATGCCTAATAACATTTTGTGAAATAACACCATATTCAATTCTCCATGAAGTTTATTAGTTATAAACTACTGTTTCTTTATTCTCTTTTACATTATACCTAATGCAAATTTAAGTTTCTAGATTGAGAACAATTTCAAATCCAATATAAACTGTCACAGAACCATGAAAACACAGTTAAACAAATTCTACTCATAAGATGCGTTAAAAATAATTATACTTTACAGATGGAATCCAAGTGATAAAACTGTACTTACTTATTGGAAATAAGCCCCAGGTTTGGTTTTACATAGCTATTTGGTGATTAGTGAAGATCACACAACTAGTGTTCACAGTTTCTTTTCACAAGTGGCCATTTCTTTTTTCATACAATTATACTACACCAGGGAGTCAAGTAGATAATGCAAATAAAAATATTTCTTTTTATGAATGATGGTCAAAACAAATTAATAAAGATATAGATAACAAAAAGCTTGATTGCAGTGTCATGACAGCTTTGAAATCAGAAAAATTTAAGTTGAATCTCAAGTCTCTCACTTATTTGCTTTGTCTATACTCTAATTTTCTGATACTCTATTAGTAAAATAAGGGTAAGAAAATCCATTTCAATCAGTTATTCTAAAGATTAAATGTGGTAATGCATGTAAATCTATAACACAGAGTAACCACTCGAATTATCTTCCTTCCCTCCCTTTCCTCTTTACCGAGATGAAATTCTCCTTCAAGAGACTTAATTTTTCATAATAAATTGCCTCAGTTTATACAGCAGGAATACAGAAAGAAGCCATCCTACCTATAGTTTCTACTTAGATATAAGATGTAAAAACATTAAAAATTTTAAGCCTCTCACAATCTACACTGAATCCTGGGGGTTTATATCAGAAAGTAAAAAACAAAACAAAACAAAAACACCACCCCAAACCCAAGTGATACATAGTATCCATTAATAATATTCTGTGAGTGCATTTTTGCATTTAACTCATTTATTCAAAAGGAATATTCTGGTACAAAATATATGCTAAGCTAAATATTTTGTTTGTTTTGTTTGTTGTACAGCAGGCAAACTTGGTCTGAGAAAGCCTGTCCTTGTTAAATCCCAACACAGCCTCACAGGTAGCCTAAGAAAGGCTAACTTGTAGCAGGCTCTCCTGGTATATAACTTGGTTTCTAAATGTTTGGGTTCTAACCCTTGGTAATGGGACTCCTTGTGTCTCACACTCCATACCCTGCTTCTGGTTTTATTTACACTAGCAATCCAGTTTTCGATTGTCTAGGTTTTATCTTCCTCCAACTCAGGCTGTGGGTTCTAACCTTGGTTTCAACAACTATTATATTACTTTTTGCTGAACAGACTCCTGGATCACTCATTCATCCAACAATTTTGCTAACTTCTAGGAATGAAGGTGAAGATAGGTAAATGTAGTGTGACAAGGGTTATGACAGAAGAATGCACAGGGAGTAACAGGACAAACGTTAGTCTGGCAGAATCAGGAAAGGCGTTAGAGAGGAGGTAGTGCTCACATTGAGGTTTTTTTGTTTTTGTTTTTGTTTTTTTAACATCCCCCCACACACACCATGGTTCCCTCGTCTGTTTGCTTGTTGTTTTTGCTCATTGTTTTTTGCTCATTGTTTGCATTCATTGTCTGCTTGTTTTTGCTCATTGTTTTTGCTCATTGTCTGCTTGTTGTCTGTTTGTTTCTTCTTTAGGAGGCACTGGGAACTGAACCCGGGACCTCCCATGTGGGAGGCAGAAGCTCAACTGCTTGAGCCACATCTGCTTCCCCACATTCAGTTTTAAAGAATGAATAAGAATGAAGGATGTTGGAAGGCTTCTTTCTGCAGAGGTGTGGCGTGGGTACAAGCAGGAAGTGTTCTAGGTAATAGTGAATCATTTCTTGTGGCTGGACTATGGGATACATATGACACAGATAGGTAGAAGCCGGATTACGGAGAGCCATGGCTACCACATTTAGACGTTAAAAATTTCTTCTACAAGCACTGATTGAGTAGGATGCAATTTCATGAAGGATTTCGTTAAAAATTTCTTCTACAAGCAGTAATTGAGTAGGATGCAGTTTCATGAAAGATTTAAGAGTGATATGATCAGATCTGAATTTTAGGATTATCCCTGACAACAATGCTAGTTAGGATATTTTTGTGGACATTTTGGATTACTTAAGTGGGATAGAGGAAAAGGGAAATATTTGAAAGTTGTTAAGGAAGTCAAATATACAGGACTTGATTGATTATAGGTAGGGTGTGTGAAAAAAAGGAGTAATCTAGGAAGACTCAAAAACTTCTTAGTAGATGATGGTCTCATTTATTAAGATAAAGAATACAGTAAGAGGATTAGCACTGCATGGAAAGATAAGTTAAAGTTGGACATGCTGGTCTATGGGATCTAAGGAGGGAAGTCCAGTAGGCTGTTAAATACATGTTTCTTGAACCAGAGAATAATGGCTTCAGTTTTAGATTCGGGAGTCATTAGCACATCAGTGGTAGTTGAAGTCATGGTATCGGTGAAAGTACCCATGAATCTGTGTGAGGTGTGAGAATGAGAAGGGCAGAGAGCTGAGGATAGAATTCTGGGGAATTAATTAATTTCTTCAAACAAATATATTTTGAATATCTATTATGTAAAATGCACTGAGCTAGGATCTTGGGAGACAGTGGTGAATCAGTAAGACCAACTTTCCTTCCTTGCTTCTCCCTCTCTTCTTTCTTTTCTTTTTTTCCCTTGCTCCTCCCCTTCCTCTCTTCTTTCCTTTTTTATTTCCTCCCTCTTTCCCTTCCATCAACAAATATTTATTAACCACCTAGTGTATGCCAAAAAAAGACATAAATGGATGCTGTCCTTATATATTCTAATGGGGAAGCAAGATAGTAAATAGGGAAAATTGGTAAATAAAGAAACTAAATAATTACATTTGATATGTTCTAGGTAGGAAATAAATGGAGTGCTAAAAATGAGAATATTAAGGAGGATCTTCTTAAATAATATGATTAAGGAAGGTCTCACTGAGGAGTAGCATTTAAGCTAAGATTGTAGGATGAGAAAGAGCCAGCCATGCATAGATAGGAGAGAAGTGGGTCCTTCTGATTGAATGCTGTGTGTGGATATAAAAACTCTTGTTACCTCACACCTTACATCAGGATACATTCTTAATAGATCAAAGATTTAAATGTAAATAATAAAACCTTAAAAATACTAGGTAAAATACATGGAATGATTGTTTTCTAATCTTGGAGTAGGCAAGGTCATATTAACAATGACACAAAACCTAGAACTTATTAAAGGAAATACCAATAAACTCAATTCCATTAAAAAAAAAACCTCTAAAACTGGAATCATACTATATTCATTCTTCTGCGACTTGCTTCTTTCACTCAACATTATGTTATTTGAGAATTATATAAAATGTTATGTGTAGTTGCTTAAGAATGCACAATATGACTATAGTCACTTCTCCACTATTCTGTTGATATACATTTGGATTTGTCTAGATTTTTGCTATATGAACAATAGTACTATAAACATTTTTGACTAACTGATCCCAAAATTTAAAAAGTCTACAATATTGGAATGGGTGTGGACCAATGGACAATCTTATACTCTGCCAGTAAATGTATAAATTGGTGCATCCACTTTGGAAAATATTTAGCATTACAGTATAAAATTGAAAATTTCCATAACTTAGTAGGCAATTTGGCAACCATAAAAGTGTACTAATTAACTTTCCATTCAATAAAGAACTTGAAGTTGAGCTATAAGGAATGCAGATAGTTGACAGTTCACAGTTGAAGCACTTTTACTATTTCTGTCCAACACAGGGTTCCTCCAATGAATAATCTTTGTTCTAAAGAACTCCTTTGGATTGGCTGAGACTTTGCCAAATATACCTCACAGCCTGATGGTTTTCTCTGACCAATTCTGATTTTCTCCCTTTACTTTCAAAGGTGCTCCTCCCACCCCCATAAATCTCTTATACTCCTATTTTCATTATTCATTTTTAAAAAATCTAAATAGTAAAAACCACCATAATCAAAATCAAAAGCAAATGGCAAACTAGGAAAGATGTTTTCTCATGAATTCTTGAGTATATGAAACACATGACTTCTTCAATATATGAAAATTTTCTGTATATCAATAAGAAAAATACTAACAATCCAATAGAAGAAAATGGGCAAAGTACTGAACAGTTTGTCTATTTTGCACATAAAAATATATTTGACCTTATTTACAATATAAGAAAGTAAATTAAAGATATTCTGAGAGAACTATCAGATTGTTTAATAACATACTATGTTGGTGAAGTTGTAGAAAGCAGACATTAGCTTACAAAAGTGCAAAATGGTAACAATTCTATGGATAGCATTTGGGTAATATCTATCAAAATAACAAATGAACATATTCTTTGACTTAAGAATTCCACTTCTGGGAAGCGGGTGTGGCTCAGTGGATAGAGCTCCCATTTACCATATGGGAGGCCCCGGGTTCGCTTCCCGGGGCCTCCTTGTGAGGGCAGGC
>JAQZBX010002593.1:0-42972 GCA_029593785.1 Cabassous unicinctus
AGTAGAGTATAGTTTAGCAGAGTGGGGGGCAGGGGCAATGGGGAGTTAATTCAAAGTAAGTTTAGAGTTTCTGTTTGTGTGAAGTGAAAGTTCTAGTAATAGTTGGTGGTGAGGATACTGCAACATTGTGGATGTGACTAATCTCATTAAATGGTATGCTTAGTGGAATTGGGATGGGAAAATTTATTTTGTATACATGTTCCCACAATAAAAAATACATAGAACTGTTACGTGTTCAAGGAATATGATGTGTGGTATAGAATTACTACATAACCTGGTAACTCCAGTTCTATGTATACACCCCAAATAATTGAAAGTAAGGACTTGAACAGATATTTGCACACCAATGTTCACTATTGCCAAAAAATGCAAGCAACCCAAGTTCCATCAAGGCAAGAATGGATAAACAAAATGTGGCGTATTCATACAATAGAATATTATACAGCCATAAAAAGGAATGAAGTACTGATAAATGCTATGCCATGTATGTACCTTGAAGACTTAATGTTAAACCAGACTCAAAAGGACAAATATTGCATGTATCACTTATATGAAACAATTATAATAAGCAAATTTATAGAGTCAAATTAGACTACAGGTTATCAGGAGCAGAGATTGGTATGGGGAATGGGAGTTAATGCTTAATTGGTACAGAGTTTCTATTTGAGGTGTTGGAAAAGTTTTGGTAATGATGGTGGGGATGGTGGCACAACATTGTGAATGTATTTAACACTATTGAATAATATACTTGAAAGAGGTCAAATTATTAATTCTAGGTTGCATGTATGTTTCTAGAATAAAAATAAATTTTAAAAAACATAGTTATGTATAACACAAAGGGTGAACCCTAATGTAAACTATGGACTATAGTCAATAATATAATTGTAATAATATTGTTTCATCAATTGTAACAAAGTTACCACATTAATGCAAAATGTTTATAATAGAGAAAACTGTTGGTATTAGGGGTTGTGAGTGTATTGGGAACTATGCACTTTCTGCATGGTTTTTCTGTAAACCTGTAACTGCTCTAATAACAAAAATATTTTTAAAAAACAAGACAACTTTCTTAATTGATGCTGTGGAGGGTTGATTGGTATGTTCTCCTCCAAAATATGTCTACCTGGAACCTGTAACTGTCACCTTACTTGGAAAAAGGATCTTTGCAGATGTAATTAAGTTAGCGATTTCGAGATGAGATCATTCTGGATTTTCCAGTTGAGCCCTGTTTTAGTTTGGTAGGTTCCTGAAATACAGATACCATGATATGGGTCAGCTTTTTATTTTTTTTCTCCTTAATGTCAACCTTTATTTCAACTTCAAAAAATAAAATAGACAAAAGGCAGCTTAACAAATTAAGACCTAAATAAATGGAAGAATACTCCCTGTTCATGGATTCGAAGACTAAACATTATTAAGATGTCTGTCCTACCCAAATTGATTTACAGATTTGACACAATCCCAATAAAAATCACAAAAACATTTCTTACTGAATTGGAAAAGCTGATTATAAAATTTATTTGGAAGGGCAAGGGGCCCCAAATAGTCAAAGACATATTGAAAGAGAAAACAAAATTGGAGGAATCACACTACTTGGCTTTAAAACATACTACAAAGCTACAGTGGTCAAAACTGCATGGTATTGGCACAAGGATAGGCATACTGACTAATGGAGCAGAAATGAGAGTTCTGATATGTATATATACTTGCATATATGGTCAAATGATATTTGCCTTGTCAAATATCATTCTCAACTGGGAGAATGGCCTCTTCAACAAATTGTGTTTGGAGAACTGGATATCCATATCCAAAAGAATGAGAGAGGATCACCATCTCATGCCCTATAAAAAATTAACTAAAGATGGATCAAAGATCTAAATAGAAGAGCCCAAACCATAAAGCTCCTAGAAGATAATGTAGGGAAGCATTTACGAGATCTTGTAGCAGGATAGGGTTTCATAAACTTTACACCCAAAGAACGAGCAACAAAAGATAAAATAGTTAAATGGGACCTCCTCAAAATTAAAAACTTTTGCACATCAAAGGAATTTGTCAAGAAAGTGAAAAGGCAGCTTACTCAACAGGAGACAATATTTGGTAACTATCTATCTGATAAGTGCCTAATATCCAGCATATATAAAGAAATTCTACATTTCGAAAATAAAAAGACAACCCATTTTAAAGATGGGCAAGAGATTTGAAGTACAAATGGCTAAAAAGCACATGAAAAGATGTTCAACATCACTAACTATCAGGGAAATGCAAATCAAAACTACAATGAGATATCATCTTACACTATTAGACTGGTGGCTATTGAAAAAACAGAGGACTGCAAGTGTTGGAGAGGATGTGGAGGAAAGGGAACACTCATCCACTGCTGGTGGAAATGTAGAATGGAGGAGCCATTGCGGAGGACAGTTTGGCGGTTCCTCGGGAAGCTAACTATAGAACTGCCATATGATCCGGCAATCCCACTACTGGGTAGATACCCAGAAGAATTGAAAGCAGGGACACAAACAGATATGAGCACACCAATGTTCAGATTGGCATTATTCACTATTGCCAAAAGTTGAAAGCAACCCAAATGTCCATCAGCAGATGAATGGATAAGCAAACTGTGGTATATACATACACTGGGATATTACTCAGCTGTAAGGAGGAATGCAGTATTAATGCATAGGATAACACGGATGAATCTTGAGGACTTTATGTTGAATGAAGTAAGCCAGTCACTGAAGGACAAATATTACATGACCTCACTGATATGACTTAAGCAAATTGAGCAGACTCACAGAGCTAGAGTCTGGAAGATAGGTTTAGAGTAGACAGAAAGGGAGTAGAGGGTGGTGAGTCGATGCCCATATGGGCAAAATCTATAATAAGATGGAAGACTGTGGTTGGGCAGTGGATGGGCATGAGAATGGTGCAGTGATGTGCTTGGGTTCGGTGGTGCTGGTCTGTGAGGGAGAGTAGTGTGGGGGGGTTGGGTTGGAGGAATGGGAATGGGGGGAGGGTTGGAGGAAGGAGCAGGTGAACTCTGAGGATTTGCAGGTCTGTATTTAAGACTACAATGTTGGAAATGTTCTTTTGGCAAATATGGCAGGGGAGGGTTACTGGTGTAGTGCGTTGGGCGTGTGGGGATATATGTGGTAGGGCACACCTGGGGCATGCTTCTATAGAATATGTAAGTGTTTATCTTGTCATAGTGTGTTATCTCAGTGAGTGGAGCCCCACACAATAAACAGGAAAATATTAAGCTCCCATCCTGGGGAGTCCTGCTATATTCTCAATTAAATGGACAAGATCCCTCGAGAAATAGGCAGTGCCTAATAAAAGAAAACAGACCAATATGTCAAGCCTTCAATATAATTGCAAGTAACTATGAATTTTATTCTTCAAAAATTGAAACTTAATGGTTACCATATATGGAAGCATTACTTTAAAAAATTCTGTCCAGGCACATTTATCTCATTTAATATTGAAAACAAACTCAATTGTTTCTCCAGTGTTCAGAAAGATATATAAATGAGCACAGATTAGTTAAATGACATGACTAATGTCTCCTTGCTAATGAAGAAAATGAAGGAAAAAATGCTCAATCATATTCATATCTCATAAAAACTAAAGTCCATATTCATTTTTTAACCTTTAGCATTGATATAGTACCTTCTTTGCCTTTGCAACATATTACCAACATATTACAATATTACTGTCAACAATAGTCTATATGTTACATTAGTTGTATTTTTCCCATGAATTGCCATATTCTTAACACATTGTGGTAGAAGAACTGCATTAACTTACAACTTACAGTTTTGAGACTGAGAAAAATATCCAAATCAATGCATCATCAGGCTATGCTTTCTTCATGAAACCAGCTGCCAGCAATCCTGGACTCCTCTCTCACATGGCAGAACACATGGCAGAGTCTGCTGGTCTCTCCCTTCTCTTTTGGGTTTCATTGCTTTCAGCTTCTTGCCTCTGTGGCTTTCTCTTTCAGTGTCTGAATTTCATTCTCTTATAAAGGACTCCAGTAAGAGGTCACCTCTTAACTTACAATCCTACTCACCAAAAGATCATGCTTGCAATGGGTCCACACCCAAAGGAATGGATTAACTTTAAGCATTTATTTTTCTGGGGTATGTTCAAATCATTACAGGCCCTAACTCCAATGACATATGTCCTTATAAGGGGAGAAGACACAGAGGAGAGGATGATATATAGATGGAGGCAGAGAATGGAGTGATGCATCTACAAGAGTCATGGAATGGACTCTCCCTCAGAGCCTGCAGAAAAAACCTACACTGCTGACACCTTAATTTTGAACTTCTGGTCTTCAGAACTATCAGTATATAAATTCTGTTGGCTTAAACCACCAAATTTGTGGTGATTTGTTATGGAAGCTCTTGGAAACTAATACAGATGCCAAAAAGCCAATTAATAAATTAAGAACCCATTTCAACTTAAAAAGAAAAAACTTAGTAAATTAGGTATAACTGAAAAATATCCATCACAAACAAACAAACAAACAAACAAAAAAACCCAAAACCAAAAACAGACAATGCTACACTTAAGGGTGGAACAAGACAAAGATCCCTATATTATTTAATATAGTTCTGGATGTTCCTGCCAATACAATAAGATAAGAAATATAAAAGGGGACAAGTTACTGGAAGGGCAGTGGTAAATGGTCATTATTTCAGATATTGTGATATGGAAACCCAAAGGAATAAATTTTAAAAATGATTAAATTTCAGATGTCAGTAATCTGTGGATGCAAAATATTAAAAATCAGTTGCCTTCCTATGCCTATTACCTTAATAATTAGTTAGAAAAATAATGAGTTGGAAACTATCCAATTTTCAATGTTAATTAAAATATAAAATACTTAGAAATAAACTTTTAATGTGCTGGACCTAATGACAAAATTATAACATTTAATTGAGGAAACATAAAATAAGAATCAAAGGGAGAGACCTACTGTATTTATGGATGAAAACATTTAATTTTCTGTTATAAAGATATAAACTCTCCAGATAAATGTCTACATTACCACAATGTAAATACCAATGGGATTATTAAAACTGAACAAAATTATTATAAATTTCATCTTAAAAAATGAAAGTGGAAAAATAGTCAATACTATTTTAAACAATAGTAATAATGTTGCAATAGCATATTTAATAACAAGAAAATTCTCAAAATATATTAACTCATTTAAAGTAGATTATAAAATGCTATGAGCATAATTTATTTTTTAAAAGAAGATCTATGCACAAAAAGGGTTTGGAGTAGTGTAAAAGTGTTGTAAGTGGTTTCTCTGGGTGATGGAATAATACATTTTTTTAAAAACTCATCTGAATTTCCTAAACTTTCTTTTAAAAAATCATACACTGATATTGTGGGGGAAAAAAGTTTATTTTATAAAAATCCATATAATAACTTTATTCCTTCAGGAAATCTTCCCTTACTTAGGTCCATCTCCTTCAGATATGTGCTAGGTGGCAGCACTTGATTATCTATATTACTGCAGATAGAATATATCATAATTCTTTGGCTTTCTCTCTACCAGATTTATGAGCTTTCTGTAAAAGGAATTAAGTCTTTTATCTTTGAATCCCTAATATAGAGCCTAGAATATAGCAAATACTCAATAAGTATTTATTGACTGAATAAATAAGAAAAAAAGAGAAATACACAAATACGTAAAATTGCAACTCCTAATATTACCACTAGAGAGAAGCACATCCCCACCAACAAAGCTCTAGGAGCTTGTGGGTTTTTTCTTTCTTTTTTCTTTTTTTTTTTAAACAGGCTGTTAGAATCTGAGAAACCTTTGGGAAGGTATTATCAGAAGCCCACATGGGGTGACAGAATTTAAGCCATTCCTAACAGTAGGATATCTATTCTTAGATTAGATATTCCCAAGGTATCCTGTTTTACCAAACTCGTACTTAATATCTGCACCATTCATTTTGGCATTTAGGAAAAGCAGTTTTATTCGTTTAAATAGAATATAAATGAAATGAAAATTTTATTAAATTATATCCTGTGTCTATGTCTTGCCTCCACTACAAGAGAGTAAGCTTATTTTTAAGCTCATCCCTCTCTCATTATCCAGTTCGGTTTAAGTCAGAACGGGGGTGCAAAAATATGTATTTAAATTAAATTAAAAGGTTAACATTCTCCTTTAATCATTGCAGATATGTGCCATTCTAAGAAAATCTAACATGCAAAACTCCAAATTTATGAAACCAAAAATTCTCAGATTTATAGGTTTCAACAGAAAGCTACAATAAAAAGCCTCTCCTGATGCACCTAAATTATGATCTCATTTAAAAAAAAATTTTTTTTAGAGAAAAGAAAAAATTTATTCAGCAAAAGCAAATCTTGCAGAGACAGGAGGGCAGTCCTTCATCTGTCTTCTGAAATTGAGACACTTTCAGTGTTGCATAGCCTTTAAGCAAAGGCAGGCAGAATAGAGAGAAAGGTGGCTTGAGATGATTTGCTTAGAGTTCAATCTCTGAGTATGTGCAGACTGACTGCATCCTCAGTTCGCTTGAAGTTGAAGGTTTAGGGTATTGTGCATATTAGGCAGAACACTCTGATGAGAGCTGGCTTGGTCTAACAAGATAGCTTAGGAATTAGGGTGGTCAGTTCTGGGTTGACTCGTGTTCCTCATTTAAGGGGACATAACAATTAACTTATAGTCAGGTTATTATGCACAAATTATGATAGGAGTGATTTTTTTTCTGTTTCTTCATATTTTTACTAGGGTTATGTTAATTAACAGGTAGTATATAATTTATACACTTGTCTTGTTTTTCTTAGCTTAAAGTTTTTTTTTTCTGAAGACGAAGCTTTGACCTGTAGCTGATTGTATGCACTTTCAGAGAAGCATCTGAGTGCAACAGTGTAATCGACAAGGAAATCTGATTGTTTTTGTGACATGTACTGTTTTTCTAAGAATAGCTAAAACCGTGGCTAATAGCACCACACTGTTTGATAATGCCATTCTGTTGTCTAGTATCATGGAGACCAGTATCAAGATATATCATGGACAGTGAGAACCCTGTTAAATCTTTAGGAATTTATACAATCTTTAAATATTTATACAATCTTTAAATATTTCCATGAATAATCTTATCTATACAAATATAACCAACAGAAGGTTAGAAAATTCCTCTTAATTTGACAATATTTTCCATGTAATTTGTAATATATTAAATAAACAACTATTTTTAGCATCTCTACTTTTTTGTAATAATAAACTTTATTTTTAGAGAGGTTTCAGATGTACATTTACAGAAAAATTATACCTAAAGTACAGGGAATTCCCACCTAACTCCTCCCCCCACCCACCCACACACACACAGTTTCCCCTATTATTAACATCTTAGATTATGTGTACATTCGTTACAGTTGATGAACCAATATTGAAGCATTGCTGCTAACCAGACTACAGTTTACATTACGGTTTACACTTTGTGCTGTACAGTGCCATAGGTCTTGACAAACGCATAATGCCACATGTCCATCATTGCTGTATCATGCAGAAGACTCTCACCACCCCAAACGATGATCTCATTTTAAAAATGAAATCTGTATGATTTAAAGAGTGGCAGGCTGTTGCTGATGGAGCAAACAAGTTCATTCAAGGGGAAAAGGGGTGCCTCCAGAGGAAGGCATGACTGGAATGTGTTTGATGTTAAAAAGAAAAACTGGTAAGGGACCTACTTACCTGAAGAGCTGCCGTGCTATAAGGACTGTGATATACAGAGTCTAAAGAGAGAGGCACCAAGGGGCAGTAGCTTTTTGGTGGGTCTCCAGCCTTGACCCCAAGAGGTGTGGTGGTGCCAGAGCTCAGATCCCACTTCACCACCTGCTGATGTGAAGTTACCCAACCTCTCAAGGCCTCTGTTGTCCCATATGTAAAATAGGGATGCTAATTACAACCTACTCTATAGGATTCTTATGAGGATTAATTGAAATGATATATGAAAAGTGCTTGGAATGGTACCTGGTAAATAGTAAATCCTCAAAATATTTGCTATAACTTATAAATTCACTTAACAAATTACACATAAAAATATCAACAAATCGTGCCTGGCACAGAGTAAGCACAATATAAGCATAGGCTGTCATTATTATATAAAGAGAAGAGCTGTGGCCAGTCCATAAGTTTTTTGATCCCTTTGGAGGGTGCATTCCCATCAAATGTGTGGTCACAAGACTACTCCATAGCTTGATAACACCAGCTATTGTGATTATGCCAGTTCCTTTTCTTATGATTCCATATTCAATAAGTAGCCTTCTGAGAGTGACTTAGCATTCTGTGAAGACATTTTATTAAGGATAAAATGTATTGGCAGGCTAATGTCAATATAAGTAATATGCCACACTTTATTAGTTTAGGGTACAAAACAAGGTTACATTCCTCTAGTGTTCAATTTGGAGGGACATTAGGCCCCTTCCTGATCAGATTAGCAGGAATAAACACTTTCTTGAGGGTCCTTCCCCCTAAATATTCTAAAGAAAACAGGATTCGTTCAATTTACTCAACCAGTATTTATTGAGCACCCACTGCGATCCAGGTACTGTCCTGGATCTTGGAGTTAAAGCAGTGAACAAAACAGACCCTCAAAATCCCTGTCCTCATAGAGCTTACATTCTAGTAGAGGAGATAATTAAGGAGTGAGATAAATAACATCGTAGCTGGATAGTGATAAGTACTAAGAAGAAAAATAAGACAAACAAATAGGGAGGTGAGGGTGGGAGTGACGCCATTTTAGATAGAGGACATGAAGGAGAAGAGGGCTGCATCCGCTGGACAGCGAGCCGCTGAACCTTGGTGCTCATCCACTGTGACTTGTGGGAGGGTGGGGATTCAAGAGTTCCCCTCTCCTGGGTCGTCTCCATAATGGCTCAGCCCAGACAGCCTGGTCTGCTAAGCTCAGAGGCAGCAGCGATCCTCTGCAGCTCCAGGACCACCTCCCGTGGACACAGATAGGCAGCCACAAACCTGCCTCCTCCACTACTGCTGCTTCTGACAAAGACAGCGGAGGCCCAGCGGGCTCCAGGCTCCAGGACCCTCCCCAGGACGGCAGCAGCTCCTCCCAGAACCCCTCTGGGCCTCTCTGTATCTCCTAGTTGGGCCCGGTGATTACAGAACATCCCTCTCTCTCTGGGTTTCAACCACAGAAATAGCCACCTTCTAAGAAGACAGGGAGAAAGGTCTTCATGGCACAAATAGACAATCCCCAAGTAAAACAGTCCAACACTGATCTATTTCCTGAGGTCTGGAGTTTTCCACCTCAGCCCCCGTCACGCTGTTACAAGAGAATTCTAACCCAGGGTTCGGCAAGTTTTTCCTGTAAGGGGCCAGAGGGTGAATATTCCAGGTTTGCAGGCCACATGGCTTTCAGTTGCAACTGCTACTGTTGCTTCTTCTCTCCTCCCTCTTCCTCCTCCTCCTTTTTGAGAACTCACTTAAAAAGGTAACAAAATAGACATACAGAGTGTTTGTAAATTTTTAAAAAAAATTTTAAGGTGGAAAAAAGTCTTAGCTCATAGGCTGTACAGAAACAGGCTGCAGGCACGGTCTGACAAGCCCTGTTCCACTTCATGTGCTGGCTACTTACATTAAAATTAGTAAGTTGTTTTCATGGTTTATAAATCAGTCTTTTATTGGTTTATGATTATTGGTTAATTTAGCATTAATAATTATCTCTGCTGCTTCAGAAAAACTATGTAAAGTAACTTTCAAGTCCTGGCATTGAGTGCAACCACTCAATGGTTGCAAGGTGGAAAAAATGTTATTTCAATAGTGAGCACCAGTGTTCCTCTTCAGGAGGGACCTGTCCTTTATGAACTTTGGTAGGCCACTTGGGTGTGGAGGGTGACACATCAAGGGAGGGCATGGTTGGGAAGAGACAGTGATGCAAATAGAGAGGGGAGCTGCTGTGCAAGATAAATGAACAAATGAAAGTCAGGCTGGAGGAGTGAAGGGGAAAGCAGACGCTGAACAACACGTGAGGAGAATGGAGCTCATGAGCAAAGGTGGACAGAGGTACAGTTCTGTGGCGTGAGGCCAGAAGATGTTTTATGAACAAGGTTATCTAATATTCCATTTTAAGTTATTTGTATTGCTGCAATATAAACCTTTCCAAATCCCAAACCTCTGCTTTGTGGCCTTTTCTTTTTTCTTCACAAGCAAGACTGTGGCTAACTTTAAAACAGTGGGATTTATTGGAAGATATGGAACAGATTGTGATGATTAGGCTAATGTGTCAACTAGGCCAGGTAAGTGTGCCCTGTTGTTTGGTCAAGCAAACACTGGGCTAATGGTAATACAAGGACATTTATGGGCTTTAGTCACCAGTGAGTTTACTGCATAGTTGGCTGATTACATCTGCATCAATCAGGGAGATTGCCTTCAGCAATGAGTGACAATTTATCCAATCAGTTGAATGCTTTAAAAGGGAAAGTGATTTCCACATTCAGAGAGAATTTCCCAGTTCATCTTTGGACAGCTAACATCTCCCGGAAACTCATCAAGGACCTTCATTGGACTTTCATCGAAGGCCCTGGTTTGCAGCCTGCCTGCGGAACCTGGACTTGTGCATCCCCACGGTCACGTGAGAGACTCTTATAAAATCTCATATTATTGACAGATATCTCCTGTTGATTCTGTTTCCCTAGAGAACCCTGACTAATACACAGATCAAAGAATTAAAAGTCATGTTGAAGACCTAGGCTCAGAAAAGCAGCTTTGGCATTGTAGCTAGTCTGTCACTTTCAAGGTCAACGGGCAGCTGTCCATTTGAAATACAAAGTCCAGGAAGACAGTCTCTGATTGGCCCAGAATTGGTAGGACACCTTGGCAACCCCACTGAGTCCATTTCCATTAAGGGTGGGGTAGTTCCCCACAGCAAATTGGGGTCCTGGGACCACACAAAGGGGACAACAGCTGTCCACTACATCAATTGCATGCCAACATCTCCCATGAGTAATACTTGGGGAACAAGGAGGGGGCAGAGATCCATATTCTAGTCATGTGCAGTAGAGCCAAAGACCACCCTGAGAACATAACCCTGCGGAGGTCATTGGAATTTCCCCCAGGGTGTTGGAAGAGGCTTAAACCAATGTTATTGAAAATCTGGGTCATGTATTATTTCTCTTGCTCCATTCCTTAACCTAATAATCCATGGCTCTATTGCACCTGTACAATTAAAGTTCAGACCCAACCTATGGGACAGCACCTCCAAGGTCTCTGAGCAGCCATCCCTGTTTAAATAAACACAGGGTCCATTGTCCATCTACCCTTTTATCAAGAAGCCCTTCAGTACACAAATCCTAGGCTTTTGGAGTTGAGTTCTTTTGATAGCCTCCATTCCCTCACTTCCTTTACCTGCCCATAGGGGCTCTAAACCAGGGTTCTCAAAGTGTGGCCCCAGACCAGCCACATCAGCCTCATCTAGGACCTAGTTAAAAATGCTAATTTAAGGCCCCACCCCAAACCTACTGAGTCAGAAATTCTGAAGGGGAGAGGGTGAGACCATGAAATCAGTATTTTAACAAGCCCTCTGGACACTTCCGACATAAGCCAAACTTTGAGAACCACTCTCCAAAGGGATTTGCCCAGAGTCACAGGTGTTGTGAAAGAGCCAAGAGAAAATTTTCAGTCTGGGTACCTTTAAGTCTCATTTCATTTGCTCTGCTGAAATTTAGCCAATTTCCTTTCTTTATGCACTAAGTAATATTTCATTCCAATTAACCCCGCATCTATGCTTCGGAGTAGTTGATTACTACACACTGCCCCTAGAATTATGCCACTGTTAAAAAGATTTATTTTTCCCTTTTTCTACAAAGCCAATCCTGACTGTAGGTTTGGACTGGACTACCCCCCAATTATTTCCTCTGAAAGTACAAGGGAAGACATCAATCCATTAGGGTCCAATCTCTTCCTCAGCCACTCTCTTGCCAGTACCTTCAATTCTCCTGTCCCTACTGGTACCAGTACGAGGACACCATTTTAGGTCCTGTGTACTTCAAGGTAATTCTGAGAAGGGTAGAGATTAATCTGGTTTACAAAATCTAGGAACATTTTCTGGCCTCATGATGCTCAGCAGCATCCAAGAAGAGGCAATATGTCACCTCAAGCATTGTTTGAGGGAGTACATTTTGACCGTAGCTTATATAAATTATGAGATTCTTCTTCTATTGCAACATTTTCTCAATTTCCTCCTAGTTTATTCCCTTTCCAGCACTATAGACAATCCAATTCTCATGAGAAGCTAGGGAGATGTTATCAGGAGAGAGAGAAAGAGTAAGCTGTCCAACAAGACGCCTGAGACCAAGGCAGGTATTGGAATTCAGGGCAATCCACAGTAATCTGGTTCTTCTCTTTGGATTTGGCCACCTTGTGGCATATAATACTTTCCCTTGATCTCCTAAATGCTCCAGGTCAATCTCGACCCTCCTAATATCTTGGCACCCCTCATGGGATATCCCACAGCATTAAGAATTGAACCGAATACCAAAATCACATAAATCCTCTCTAAAACAGGGAGAGAGTGATGGCTCAGACAAACAGCTCTGTTGAGGGAATTAAGAAATACCAGCTGTTAGAAAGCTGGAAAACAAAGAGAAGAGAAATACTAGCCAAAGCAGATTTAAAGGCAGAGCTGTCCAACCCTAATACTGAGAGCTCAGTGTTACTTCCATACATACGACTGAGTTTTAGGACTGCAGTGTGTTTGTCCTTCCTCCCAATATACCCACAAGGGACAGCCCTAACACTAGGACCCTTCCAGTCTTTTTCTCTTCTTAAGTAAAAATTTTAAACACTATTGGGATCATAGAGTATTTAAAGTGTACAATCGCTTTTCACTTCACAATTTATCTACTATTTTTTATGCCTTTGCATATTTTTCTACATTAGCAATTTATTGCCTGTATAGAATTTCATTGTAAATAAATAAGTACCATAAAATAAATAACCTGTCCTCTGTTTGGAAGCATTTATATTCTTGACTGTATCTTCATAGACATTCTATCATTTATCAATATAAAAACAATTATGCATGTTCCATTTAATATTCTGGTCTTGAATTCTATTTTGTATGATTTTAACATTAGCACACAAAGGATGCTTTTGTCTGCATTTGTCTCATATTTTTGCCCATCCTGTTACTTTTCAGCCTTCTCTGTTATTTTTTTCATTTATACATTATATATATATACTCTTTTTGTAAACAAATATATATTCTTTTTGTAAACAGAAATGGCTCAATTTCATTTTTTTCACTTAATTAATTTGAGAGGTTTTGTTTTTTGATAGATAATGTTGAAGCCATTCATTTTCATCATAAAAGTTTTACTTGTTTTTTCTTCTGTCAATTTTTTTATGGTTTCTATTTTTAATGCTTCTTTG
This sequence comes from Cabassous unicinctus, assembly GCA_029593785.1. Taxonomy (NCBI): domain Eukaryota; kingdom Metazoa; phylum Chordata; class Mammalia; order Cingulata; family Chlamyphoridae; genus Cabassous; species Cabassous unicinctus. Next base: position 13,436 of record JAQZBX010002593.1, read on the forward strand.
TCCTTTCTATTTTTATTTTTTGATCTTTTTCTTTACCATAATGATCAAGTTTATTTCCCCCCACCCCCTTCATGATTTGGAAGTTATATATCTTTTTTTTCTATTAGGGCTTACTTAATTTAAAGTGTATAAATATATTTGAATTGTATCTTTTTATCATTCGTTTAAAAATATACAAGTAAAACATTAATAAACATTTTAAAAATATTTTAAAAGTCCAAATAAGACTGAAGTATGTAGAGTGAAAAGTGAAAGTTCAATCTCATTTTCCTCCCCTCAGAGAACCACTGCCCTAAGAGTGATAAGTTCTTATCCAGACCCTTTTCTGTGCACTTGTGTGTGTGTGTGTGAACAGATTGGTAAATTTTAAAATAAAACATAAATAGGATCAATGTGCATGTTTTTCTAATTGCTTTTTCCATTTAATAATACATTTTCATTATAAAAAAAATAGGTACAGTACTAAATCAGTATTTACATATGTTTCATTTGTATTGCTCATAGCAGTCAATGATAGGGATTTATCTAATTTATTTAACTCTTCTGCTTATAGATATTTAAATTGGTCCCTATTTTTCAGCATTACCAATAATGCTTTAATAAAAAATTCTTTTATATACATCTTTGTGCACCTGTACAAGTATTTTTATAGTATTAATACCTAGAAGTGAAATTACTGAATTGAAAAGTATGAACATTTAAGTTTTTGATAGCTATTGCCAAATTATCCCTCCAAAAGTTGTACCAATGTATTTCCCAAAACCACATGGGAGAACCTATTGCCTCACAGCCTTAGTAATGTTGGACTTTAACAATCTTAAAAAGTTTTGCCTATGTGATGGCTGAAAATGATATTATTGTTTTAATTCATTGTTCACTGATCGTGAGGTTGTGAATCCTTTAGTTTATTGTCCATTTGATTTCTTTCCATGAACTCCCTGACCATACCCTTTGCCCGTTTGTCTGTTATATTATTTATCTTTTTCATATTAATTTGTAGACACCCTTTGTATTATGGAACTTAATCCTTTGTTACATATGCTAAAAATACACACACCCAGCCTGAGGCCCGGCTTTTTAATTAGTTTATGGTGGCTGTTTTCATAAAGCATTAAATCTGTGAGTCTTCCTTCATAGCTTTTGGGTTTCATGTCTTCAACTGCACAATTACAAAGATGGTCTGTATTTACCACAGCATTTTAAAATCCACATTCTAAGTTCTACATACACTAAAATCCACTCTTTTGGTGTACCATTCTATGAATTTTGATGCATATTGCATATAGTTTGTGTAACAACCACCACAAACAAGATACAGAACAGTGTCATAATCCCCCAAATTCCTTCTTACACTACCCCCTACCCCAGCTCGAGAAAACCACTGATTTGTTTTCAAGGGGTTGTTTTAGTTTTCCAGAAAGCCCTATAAATGGACTCATAAGGTATGCAGCCTTTGAGGCTGACTTCTTTCCCTTAGCACAATGCTTCTGAGACTCATCCGTGATGTTGTGCATATTGGCAGTTTGTTCTTTTTATTTAGGGTAGTATTCCGTTGTATGGAGGCACCACAGTGTGTTTATCCATTCACAAGCTGAATGGTATTTGGGTTGTTTTTGGTTTGGGGCTATTATGAAGAAACCCACTATGAACATTCACATAAAAGTTTTGGGGTGAATATAAGCTGTCATCTCTCTTGGCTGTATTCTTAGGAAAGGCAATGTATGAGATTTCCACTTGCTTTGCACTTGGAATTGTCGGGATTTTTTTTTTTTTTTTAACCATTCTAATAGGTGTGTGGGGGTACCTCATCACTATACACTATGTGGGTTTTAATTTGCATTTCCCTAACAACTAGCAATGTTGAGAATCTTTTTCGTGTGTATTTATTTTCCATCTATATGTCTTCTTTGGTGAAGTATCTGTTCAAATCTTTTGTCCCCTTTTAAAATTGGGTTATTTATTTTCTAGTACTGAGTTTTGAAAGTTCTATTTTTTTCAATACAATTCCTTTGCCAGATATGCAATTTGCAAATATTTTCTCCGAGTCTATAGCTTGTCTCCTCATTCTTTTAACAGAGTCTTTTGTGGAGAAAATTTTAATTTTAATGAAGTTCAATTTACAACTTTTTTTCTGTTATATATTCATGCTTTTGGTATCATATCTAAAAATCTTTGTCTAACCCACGGTCACAAAGAATTTTTTCCTATGTTTTCTAGAAGTTTTGTAGTTTTGGATTTTATGTTTAGATCTATGACCATTGTGAATTAATTTGGTATAAGGCTCAAGGTATGAATTGAAGTTTGTTTTTTTGCATATGGGTGTCCAATTGTTCAAGCATCATTTGTTGAAAAGACTATCTTTCTCCATTGAATTGTGTTTGTACGTTTGTCAAAAATCAGTTGGCTATATTTGTGTGGGTCTATTTCTGGAATCTCTCTTCAGTTACATTAATCTATGTGTCTATCTTTTTGGCAATAACACATCGTTATAATCATTATGGTTTTATAAGTCCTAAAATCAGGTTGCATGAGTCTTCCAACTTTGCTGTTCTTTTCCAAAATTGTTTTGGCTGTTCTAGTTCCTTCATCTTTCTATATAAATTTTAGATATAGAATAGCTTGTTGTTATCCTCAAAAATCATAATCCTCCTCAGATTTTGATTAGGATTGCACTGAATTTTTACTTTAATTTGGGGAAATTTGACATCTTCATAACACTGTCTTCCAATCCATAGAGATAGTATATCTCTCCATTTATTTAGTTATTTGCTGTCTTTCACCAGTGTTGCAGTTTTAAGTACATAGATCATTTCCATATTTTGTTAAATATATACTAAATATTTCATGGTTTTGGTGCTAAATGGTATTGTTTTGAGTGGCAAATTGTACTGTTTTTAAATTTTGGTTTTCAATTGCTCATTGTTGGCATATAGAAATGCTATTGATTTTTATATATTGACCTTGACTCCTGCAATATTACTAAAATTATTTCCTTGTTCTAGTAACTTTTTGGTAGATTCCTTGGACTTTCTAAATAGACAATCATGTCTAAGGACAGAGACAGTTTTAGTTCTTCCTTTACAATCTATATGCCTTTTCTTGCCTTATTGAACTGACTGATTTCCAATACAATGTGGAATAGAAGTGGGACATCTTTGGCTTGTTTCCAATCTTAGGGGAAAGGCATTCAGTCTTTCACCATTAAGTACAATGTAGGGTTTTGTGGGTATTTTTAGATGCCCTTTATCAGATTAAGAAAGTTCCTTTCTATTCTTAGTTTTCTGAGAGTTTTTAATCATGAATGGATGTTGAATTTTGTCAAAATATTTTTCTACATCTAATGAGATGATTACTCAGTACTTTTATTTTTATGCTTAGATCTCTACTCTACTTAGAAGTTGATTTTCATATTGTGTGTGGAAGAGATTGAACTTTATCTTCTCCCAAACAATATATTTTTGGTGTTAAAAATAATTTTATGCGTAAAGTCAGTGAATGTAGATTGTATAATTTTAACTTTTTAGAATCTATTGAAATTTTCTTTGTAAATATTCCATGTAATTAAGAAGAATGGATATTCTTTCTTGAGCAAAAAGCTTCTTTTTAATGTCAATCAAATCTCCCATATCCTTATTTTTTCCACTTGAAATATTAATATGTTTTGCTTTTTAACATTTATATAGTGTATCTGTTTTTATCCCTTAATTCTTAAATCCTGGGTCATTTTTAGGTAGACAACATAAAGTTCTTTAGGGTTTTTGATGTGTCTTTTTCATTTTTAAACTCCATTCTGAAGGGCTCTGTTCTTTTATAGGATTAGTAAATCCATTCACATTTACTGCAATTATTGACATTTTGGACTAATTCTTGCATCTAACTTTGTGTGTTCTATTTACCACACTTTGCTTTGGTTTCCCCTTTTTTCCTTCTTTCCCCATTTGTTGAACTGAAGAAGTTTTCCTTATTTCATTTTTTCTTTCAATTGTTAGGAAATTATATATTCTTTTTCAATTTTCCAGTGGTTATTTTCTAACATTTAAGCACATATTTAAACTTATTTTATAAAATCAACATCTTCAATTATTCAGCATAACTAGCTTCTCTCCAAACAAGTCAAGAACCTTTTCGTGCTTTTAGTTTTCTCCTTTGCCCCCTGCCCCTCCCAAGTAAAGATCATTAGGGATTTAATTCCATATTGTAATTTTCTCACTCAATCCTTCTCAAAGTCTCTCTCTCTCAATTTCTCCTCATTCAATAATTATTTTAAATTTCACCATAAATTTCACTGGGTTTTATCACCAGAATTGCTTTCATGTCTTCCTCTTTGGTTCATCATTTTTATGGAATCCATTCTTTAGTTGTTCTTTCAGAGGGTGCTTGAATGGTAACTTTCCTGAGCCCTTAAGTTTCTTAAAGTGTATTTTGCTCTCACCCTTGAATGATGTGCTCGCCTGGGTATAGAATTCTATATTCAAAATAATTTTCCCTCAGAATCCTGAAGGCCCTGCTCCATTGTCTCCCTGAATCAACTGTTGCTGAAGAGAAACTTTCCCTCCTAATGACCAACATACCTCATTGCTCTCCTCCTTGGGGACTAGACAGCAGAATAGCAGGGAAATCCAAATGTACGCTCCTATGCCTCCCCAATCCAGGCCACTTCTTAATTGTTCATTCATTTAACAAATATCTTTTGAGCCCTAATGTTGCAGGCTCTGTACTGGGATTTTAAAAAATAAATAAAATACTTCACACATATAGAAAAATACAGAGAATAACAAACAGCAGTGTACCTACCACCTGTATTGAAAAATCTTATCATTTTTCTACATGTGCCTCAGTTTTCTTTTTTGTAATTAATAGACTTTTTTTTTTTTAGAGCAGTTTAGGTTTTCAGAAAAATTGAGCGGCAAGTACAAAGGTCCCATATATCTTCTCACCTCACTATAGTTTCCCTATCATTAACATCTCACATTAGTGAGACACATTTGTTACTATTGATTAACCAATACTGATACATTTTATTAACTAAAGTCCACCATTTACATCTGCATTCACTTTTATTTTTGGTAAGTTGTGAGTTAAAAAAACAATCATGCACCCCACACAGGATTCCCATACTCTTTATGCTGTATTATAGTTCTACGGGTTTTCACAAATGCATAATGCCATGTATCCACCATTACAGTCTCAAAAGAACAGCTTCACTGCCCTCAAAATCCCCTGTGCTCCAGCTGTTCACCATTTGCTCCCCATCCCCTGAAACTCCTAGCAACCACTAATCTTTCTACTGTATCTGTGGTTTTGCCTTTTCCAGAATGTGATATAGTTGGAATTATATAGTATGTAGCTTTTTCAGACAGGCTTCTTTACTTAGCAAAAAGCATCCATATTTTTCAATACATATTTTCTTTATTAGAGAAATTGTGGGTTTAGAGAACAATCATGCACAAAATACAGCCTCCATGTCTTTTCATGGCTTGGTAGCTCATTTCTTTTTGTCGTTGAATAATATTCCATTCAATGAATGCACCACAGTTTGTCCATCCGTCCACCTGCTGAAGGACTCTTGGCTGTTTCTAGTATTTGATGATTATGAGTGAAGCTGTTATTAACACTCATTTGAAGGTTTTTGTGTGAATATAAGTTTTCAACTCATTTGAGTAAACACCTAGGAGCATGATTCCTGGATATATAGTAAGCCTATGTGCTTCAGATTTTAAAAAAATATATATAAAACACTACAGAAACAGGTGAAACCCCATTCCCTTTCCTTCCATACTAAAGATAAATTTGTTTTTTTCAAGTCCATTAATGCACAATATTTATATATATCCATAAGCAATATATGGTAACTAATATATTACTTACTATATGTCTGTGTGTGGTCTAAACACATTACATATATTAAAGAATTTAGTTCTCACTACACTGCAATGAAGTTGGTATTATTATTATCCCATTTTTAATAAATGAGGACAAGTAACTTAAGGTCACATAGCTTGTCTGGCTGTAGAGTTTCTGCTGTTAAGAATTATAATATGCTCTCTTGAGTAATATAGTAATAATTCCCATGTATTCAAACTTGGTCTAAATGGTGTCATATTGGACACATTATTCTAAAATCTTTTTTCCTTTCCTGCTCTATCTACTGAGCAGAAAATATTTATCCTTGATCTAGCTAGTTCTGGTTCATTTGCTTTTACTACTGTACAGTCCTGCCTTGCATTTTTATAAATATTTAGATTGCTTCAAAAAATGCAGCAAATACTGCATTGAACATCTTTGCAGATGTCTCCTAGGGCTCAAGTACAAGAGTTACTCTAAAGTATTTATGAAAAATTATACTCTAAGTTATAGGATATGCACATCATCGTCTTTACAAATTATTGTCAAATTGCTGCATCAATTTACATTCCCTCTGTGGTTCAGGAGAGAGTCTTATGTCTGGTGCAGGGATTTGAATCAGGTCTTGCTAGACTCCCAAGTCACCACACATTTTGCTGGACTATTGGGCTATTATACTTTATTTATTTATTTATTTATTATTTTTTATTTTTTTACTGGGAGGTCCTGGGGAACGAACCCGGGTCCCTCCATATGGGAGATGGACACCCAACCATTTGAGCCACATCCGTCTCCCCTATTATACTTTAGAACCTTATATCACCCACTTTTTTTCCCTTAGAAATACAGATATTTCAGTTGGACCTTTGCGCTCAGTCTCTTTCTGAGTGGCTTACCTGATTTGTCTAGGGTCTTGTATAGTTCACTTAGACTTACAAATTAGCACAGGTCTAAATGTAGCATCAAAGACGTCTGACTGGCTCTAAAGGAAATCTGGCAGCTAGAAATATAGGAATTTTATCAATAATTGAAATTGGATCTAAAATATTAGGTTTTATACTATAGCAAACATTTTACTATTAAAAGTGAAACTATGGGGAGCAGATGTGGCTCAAGTGGTTGAGCGCCTACTTCCCACTGAACTTCCATCCTGGGTTCAGTTCTCCATGCCTCCTTAAAAGAAACAAAAAAACAAACAACAAGCAAACAAATGAAAAAAACAACTTTGGGGAGCCGATGTGGCTCAGTGGGTGAGCGCCAGCTTCCCACATATGAGGGCCTGGGCTCAATCCCTGGCCCTGGTACAAGAAAGAAAGAAAGAAAGAAAGAGAGAGAGAAAGAGAGAGAGAGAGAGAAGGAGAGGGGATGGGAAGGGAGGGGAGAGGAAAGGAAGAAAGAAACTATTAGTTTTAATTAATACCTAGATAATGTCTATCATTATACTAAAAATTATTAAATAAATAATTATATATGTCACTTAGAGAAACTCTACCAAGAGTTATAATTTCTGTCCTCCAGAAACATACATACAAAAATCTATAGTTTTTTTAAACATCCTTTTATCTTTTTGCTCAGTCAGGGATGTAGACCAGACTTCAAACTGAAAAAGCATCAGACTCAGATCACTGCCCAATCCACATCTCCACTTGGATATCTAAAAGGCATTTCAGAGTCTCCATTTCAAACTCCCAATTTTACCTTCCATATCCTGCTTCTTCTAAAGTCTTCCACATTTTAAAACAGAATGTGTATTTGTCCAGTTACTGGGCTGAAATGCTGAGAGTCACCGCTGAGTCCTCTCCTTCTCTTAAACCCTGCATCTAACATCAACAACTAGTCTTCACTCTAACTTCAAAAGACATCCAGAATCTGACCATTCTGGTCTAATCCACCATTATCTCTGGCTTCTATTTTAGCAATGACTATTAATTGGTCTCCTGCTTCCACTCCTGTCCCTGCTATAGTCTATGTACCACACAGCATCCAGAGTGAACCTCTAAAAAGTAATTCAGAGCATGTTGCTCCTCTGCTCAAAATCCTCCCAAAGACTGCCCATCTCACTCCTTGCAAAGCCTGTGGAACCCTACCTGGCCCACTGCCCACCCCACCCAAATCCCTCAACTCGTTCATCTCTTACCACTCACCCTGCTTCAGGTGGTTAGCAGAATCACATCCACCCAAAGATGTTCTCCAAATCTCCAGAACCTGTGAAGACATTATGTTACATGCCAAAAAAGAATTAAGAGAGTGATGGTTAGGCTAATGTGTCAACTTGGCCAGGTAATTGTGCCCAGTTGTTTGGTCAAGCAAGCACTGGGCTAACTGTAATACAAGGACATTTATGGACTTTAGTTACCAGTGAGTTTACTGCATAGATAGCTGATTACATCTACATCAGCCAGGAAGATTGCCGTCAGCAAAGAGTGATGCCTTATCCAATCAGTTGAATGCCTTATAAGGGGAAGTGATTTCAGCATTCAGAGAGAATTTCCCAGCTCATCTTTGGACAGCCAGTGTCTCCTGGAAACTCATCAAGGACCTTCATTGGACTTTCATTGAGGGCACTGGTTTGCAGCCTGCCTGTGGGACCTGGACTTGTGCATCCCCACTGTCATGTGAGAGACTCTTATAAAATCCCATACTATTGACAGGTATCTCCTGTTGCTTCTGCTTCCCTAGAGAACCCTGACTAATACAAAGACAACAGACAGAATTAAGGTTGCTGATTTTGACCTTAAAATAGGGAGATTGTCTTGGGTTACCTGTGTGAACTAAATGCAATCACAAGTGTCCTTAAATGTGGAAGAGGGCAGCAAAAGAGTTAGTGTCAGAATGATATGAGTAAGAGAAGGACTTGACCCACCATTGCTGGAAGAAGGGGTTCAAAAGCTAAGAGGTGTGGGTGGCCTCTAATGCCTGGAAAAAGGCAAGAAATGGATTCACTCCTAGGGACTCCAGAAGGAAATATATCCCTGCTGATACCTTGATTTTAGTCCCGTGACACCCATTTCAGACTTGTGACCTATAGAACTGAAAGGTAATAAGTTTCTGTTGCTTTAAGCCACCACATTTGTGGTAATTTGTTAGAAAAGCTGTAATAACACTCATACAAGCCTCTTCACTGCAAGCACCCCAACATACCAAGTACACTCCTGCCTCAAGACTTTTGCATGGTTTCTTTTTCAGATTTCTGTAAGACTCACTCCTTTGAGTTCACCTCATCAGAATGGCCTTACCTGAGCACCCTACATAAAATAATATCCCTTTACAGAACTCACTATCTATTTCTTTTTCTCCGGAGCATATATCACTACCTGAAATATTATGTATTTACCTACTTATTTGCTTATTATCAGTCTCCCATACTAGAATGTAAGTCCTATCAGGGCAAAGAGACTGTTTTGTTTTTTGCTCTATTTCCAGTGCCTCAGACTATGCAAGGTGGAGACTAGGCACCCCCAAAATATTTGTTAAATAAATGAATGCTTGTATAACAGGAAGAACACAGTTTAGATCAGAGGTTTTAGGAGTCTCTGAGAAAGTGACATGTAAGTTGAGAGTGAACAGTGCCTAGGCGTTATTCAGGAAAGAGCAGTCTAGGATGAGGGAACAGCATGCACAAAGATTCTGAAGTTTAAGCATCCAAAAAACTGGAGTTTTCAAAGACCAATGTAGCTGGAATAGAATGAGTAGTGCAGTAGGAGATTAGATAGAGGGGAAGCCAGGAGACAGATCGTCGTTGGCCACTTCGGATTTTTCTCTTAACTGCAATTGGAAGCTTTGGGTAACTTTTACTACCTAGCAGCTAACTGGGGAAGAGAGTGAAGCAGGGCAAGAGTGAAAGCAGAGGACCCAGTGAAGGGAAATCATTATTACAATAGTCTGACCAAGAGATAATGGTGGATTCAATTAGGGTATTGGCAGGGAAAATGAGAAAAATTAAGGTAGAATTAACCAAACTTGAAGATGAATTAAATGTAGAGGCTGATGGAGAGGGAGGTATCAAGAATAACCTCTTAGCTTGAGGAACACGATGGATAGAAGTGCTATTTACTGAGACAGGGAAGAATGCAAGAGGAGCAGATTTGGGGCTAACAACCAAGAATTCAGCTTTTGAATATTTTAAGTTTGAGACATCTATCAGATATTCCAGGAGGGCTGGAGGTTATCAAGTGGTCATAGGGATATAAGAATACCTGACATCTCTGGAAGAGAGACATGGTCTAAAGATTATTATTTTCTACGTTGTTGGTATACAGCTATATTTAAATTATGTAAATAAATTACAGAAATTGTTCAAAATGACCTAGTGGGTAGAATGGAGAGAAGATGGCCTAGAATAGAGTTCTGCAGAACTTTAAATTTTAGAGGGTGTGTAAAGGGGTGGGGGATGGAGAAATGGACAAGTAAGACTGAAAAGGAGCAGTTAGATGAGAGAAAGCCCCAAAGAATGTAAAAAGAGTGATTCAAGGAAAGCTCCACTGTTCTGAAAGTTCTGGAAATTTGAGGTTTGGATTTAGCAACCTGGAAATCAATGATGATCTCAACAAGAAGTTCCGTATAAAGGTGAAGATTAAATATTGGAGTGAGTTTAATAATATGTGGGGGTAAGGAAGTTGGTGGTGGGGAATATATTTAGTTTTGAGAAACTTGGCTTTGAAGGGAATGTGGCTACATGGCAGAAGCTAGAGGAGAATGGAGAGTCAAGAGGGATAGAGGGATTTTTAAAATTGGAGATATTAGTCTATTATTGAATGTTGATTCAAATTATTCTGTAGAGAAGGGGAGACAGATAATCTGGAGAGAGAGGAGATGTTATGGGTTACGGATCTTGAGAAAGCAAGAGGTAATATGGCCAGAATTCATGAGAATGGACCAGCCTTTGCCAGGAGGTGGGAAGGAAACGAACATAGAAGCAAGCAGGTTTGCAATATTCCTGGGAATGTCAACGTCTATTTGAGATTGAACACGAATCAATAATGATTGAACAGTGGTACTAATCTGTCAGTTTATACATTCCTATTCATTTATTCTATGTACACTTATAGAATGCCTACTATTCTGAACGACTTGTGACCAAAGAGCTGGACAGTTCAGCCTCTCAAGACCTTCATAAATGTCCCTTTGCTGTTGCTCCTAGAAGCTTCTAAATGAGCCTGGGAGAGACATTATTTCAATAACATTTATTTCAAAGGCCACAGTGTACATTAGGTTGAAAAGTTACCTGATTCTACTTCCCATTTCAAATAATCCTTAACTATATTTCCAGAGCCAGCACCTGAGAGATTATACAATGTGCACTGGTTACAGAATAGCCTAAGTGATAAATTACCATCAGCATAGAAGCTCCAAACGTCCTCTAACCAACTTGAAAACATGAGCCTCACCCATTATTAAGTGAATCCCCTTGATATCAAGAAACCACAACAAATAATAAGAAAGTACCCACTCCCTTTCTCAGAGAAACTACCTATGTACAAAGGCATCTCCTTGGCAATTTCCTCCAATTCTGCTTATTTGCAGCCAGAGAAGTCTCACAGGAGTAGAATCCGAGATTCTTCTCAGCAGCCAGGCCTGGGTGTCTTGCACTGGAACCTGAGGAGCAACTTCAAGCACCTCCAAACCAGGATGAGTGTTCCAAACCCAAGTTCTTCAGATGCATATATTTTCCAAAATTCAAGAGGACCATCAAGACAATTTGCAACATCAGTACAAATTAAGAAAACACAAGCAAATACCTACACTAGAATGTACACTCCATGTGGGCAGGGGGTTTTGATGTATTTGTTCACTGATGTAACTCTCGGTGCCTAGAAGAATGGCTGGCACATAGAAGGCCATCAAGGAGAATTTGCTGAATGAATGAAATGCCCAAAACCATATGTCAACACTATGGCAGAACTCTCGCTAGGAAAAAACATTGCTTAAAAATCACCACTTGCCAATACAGATGCACCTTCATTTTCAGAAAGAGCTTCCCTTAGGTGATCAGCTACACAAAAGTACATACTTCCTTTTCTGCACTGTTGGTAAGATAACTTTTCCCCTTATCCAGAGAAAAACACCTTTCTGAAAATTTAGCAGTTTAAGAAATCACAGTGGAATTATGAAGACTTTAGATCTGAATGACAATTAAAGTACTATTTTGAAAACTTGTGGGATGCAGATTAAGCCAGGGAAATTTTCCTTCAAGGGAAATTTATAGCCCTAAATTATATATTGGAAAATAAGAAAGTGTTAAGTATTTAACTTGAGAAGTTTTAAAATAAAAAAGGAATAACATGCTATACTAACAGAAGTACAAGTGAGGATTAATAAAATAAATACAGAAATCAACCAAATATATCTTTTAAAAGAAACAGATATTAACAAAATCTGGCTACTTGAAAAGACTAATAATATAGACAAACCAATGTTTAGACAAAAAAGAAAAAATAGAAAATTCACAAATATACAGTAAAAGGTGTGAACAGTGGAACATAACAACAAATACACTAGAGATTTTAAAAATAAGAGAATATCATGAACTATATGCCAAAATTTGTGAAGGCTTAAATGCAATATCTCATTTTTTTGGGAAAAAAATGTGAATTACCAAAATTGACTCAAGAAAAAATTACAGAGGTGGATGAGAATTGTGGTTAATAATACAAATACAAGAATGTCTTTCAATGAATGAGAACAAATGTACATCACTATTGCAAGGTGGTAGGAATGTGGAGAAGCATGGGAAAAATACAATTATGTAAACTGTGGACTATAGTTAACAGCTATACTGTCACATTCTTGCTTCAATGCCAAAGATGTACTGTGTTAATAATACAGGAGTATGGGGAAAATATACTAAATGTACGCTATAGACCATAGTTAGTGGTAATAGTCTGATGATATTATCCCATAATTTGTAACAAATGTTCCACTACAATGTAGTGTGTTGGTGGAGGGGTGTTGTATGGGAATTCCACATATGTGCATGATTGTTTTGTAAGTTCACAACTTCTCTAATAAAAATATATTTAAAAAAAGAAAAAATTAAAAAAAAATAATTACCAATAACCATTAGAGAAATTGAGCTGAATTTCCAAATTATGATGATTTTACAGGTGTTTTATCAAACATTCAAGGAACAGGTAACATCTATCTCATGCAAACTGTAACAGAAAATAGACAAAAGAGAAAAACTTCCAAATGTATTTTATGAGGATAGAATAACACTGATATCAAGCCTAGACAAAAGTCAGTGCAAGAAAAAAGAATGTTATAAGTCAATATTACTTTTGAAATAGATGCTAAAATTAGAAAAAAATTCATAAATTGCATGAAGCAGTGTATTTAAAAAAAGCAATAGTACATAACAGCAAAGTAGGGTTTATCTCAGGAATGCAAGGATAGGTCCACATTAGAACCATCAGTGTGACCCTTTACATTAATACATCAAAACAAAGCCATACCATACAAAACCATGTCAGCAGTTGTAGAAAAAGCATTTGATACAATTCAATATTCATTTCATGGTGTTAAATATTCCTATCATAAGCACACCTGGGACAGATGGCAACTACATTAACCTGATTAAGGTACCAAAAACTTACAACAAATATCATTAGTAATGATGACACATTAGAAGCATTCGCAATGAGTTAGAAATACGAAAGCAATGTTGGCACTCATCCTTACTATGTGATGGTATAGGAAGTCCTAGCCAATCCAATGAGGTAAGAAAGGGGGGAAAGATGTCAGGAGTGTTATTTACATATAATATGATTATTTACATAAAAATACCAGAGACTCTGCAAATAAACTATTGTTCAGCAGGTTGGCTAAAACTAGACCATTATTCCAAAACCAGCAGCATTTCCAAACAGTAGTAATAACCACTTAAAAATTTAATTGAAAAAGGATCCTACTTATAACAGCAACAAAAGCCATAAACTACCTAGGAATAAATCTTACAAAAAGAGTTGTAAAAGTTTTGTATACAAAATTATAAAATGTTATTGAAAGATATTAAAGAATCAGAATAATATCAATGTCACTCAATTTTATAAAGATGTCATATTTCTCAAAATTGACCTGTACATTAATTCAGCACAATCCCAAAAAGTTTTTTAATGTGACTTGACAAACCGATGCTAAAGTGAATATGGAAAAGTCCAAAAATAGAAAGTATAATTTTAAAAATGAACAAAGGGAAGAGCATGCCTTTCCAATGATCAAGACTTATAATAAAGCCATGGTGATTAAAACAGTGTGGTATTGGCTCAGAATTGGTTTGATCAGTGGAAGAGACAAACTAGAAACATATTCATGAATATATGGAAATTTAATTAACAATCAGGGCGGCATTACATCAATAGGGAAATGAAGGACTATTCAATAAATTTAGGTCAAGACAGTAAGCTTTCCATGGGGGGGGGGGCAGAGTACAATTATATTCCTACTTTACACCGTACAAAAAAATAAGTCCCAGATGGATTATTTTCACAAATGTGGAAAGCAAAACTTTAAAACCTTAAGGGAAAAAACAAAAAAAAACCCAACATAGGAGGGTATCTGCATGATATCATGTATGGAAAGATTTCTTTAATAAGACACATAAGATGCAAACTTTCAAGAAAAGGATTAGTGGATAGGACTACATTTAATTTTTTCTAGGGTACAAAAGACATCAAAAGCAGTCAAAAGGGAAGACACAGACTGAGACAATATATTTAATGTTTATACACATGGAACTCCTACAAATCAAGAAGAAAAATTATTTTTAAAAAGTACACAGCCCATTGGAAAAATGGGCAAGGGCTTTGAAAAATCAAATCACAGACTAGTAAACCTCAATAGCTAATAAATATATGAGGAAATAACCTCACTGGCAGTGAGGGAAATTCAAATAAAACAATGAGATATTGAGTTTTTAAAAAAATCAAATGGGCAGAGATAAGAAAAGTCTAACTCTAGAAAGTGTTGAAGGTCATGTGAGGAAAACAAGAACTCTCTGACACTGCTGATGGGTGTGCAAATTGCAGAACAATTTGGCAGTCTCTAGTAAAACTGAAAATGTGTGTGCAGCTTAGCAATTCCCATCTAGGTATATACCCAGAGAAATTCTCACATATGTACACTTATGTTCATATTAGCATTGCCTGTAATAAAAAAAATTGGCAGCAGCTTAAATGTTCTTCAACCAGGGAATGGATAAACATGGTACATTCATATGCATGGATCTACAATAAAGCAATTAGCATGAATGAATTGGATTTATATTTATCAACTTGGAGAGAAAGAATAAAAACATATCATGAAGAAAAAAGATTTACAGAATGATATGAACAGTCTAACACCATGTGTGTACATTTTCAAAATCATGCAAAGCAATATTCTATATTTTTATGGGTCCATGTGTTTAAAAGTATAAAAACCTAGATTGGAAAGTTGCATACCAAATTCATGATAGTATTTGCCCGGGGGGGAAGAGGGTGGAGAATGGTTATCAGGGAGGAGTACAAAGGGGACTTCAATTTTATCAGAAATATTGAACAGTTCAATTTAAAAAAATAGATCTGAAGCAAATATGACAAAATGTTAACATTTATTAATTAAATGAGCTGGGTACATGGATACTTCCAATATTTTCTCTGTATTTTTAAGATCTTTACATTTTTTCTAAAGAATAAAATTAAAAGAAAAACTAATAAAGAATAGTACCTGAGATTTTCTTTGATATGTGTAGATTAATTGACAATCGGTTATCTAAAATGTTGAGACAAGGAACTTTAGAATAATTACTGATTTAGAAAGGAATCTTCTTAAAAATAATAAAGCTGACAATATTCTAAAACTGTTGAAATGAATAAACTAGATTCTAGTGGTAGCAAGATGGCTAGTTCGCAAAATCATATCGAGAGAAAAGAGCAAGTTGCAAATGATATTTACACTGCTGTTTCATTTATATAGAAAATGTAAAATATATAAACCTGGATACACACAGGTAATAAAGATATAAATGCTGGAAGAATACACACTAATAATGATTACCTAGGGAAGCAAGGAGTTTGGAGAAAGGTGAATGGGACTGAGGAGAGAAAGTGTTATTCAGCCCTATCTGTATGTTTAATTCTTATAAATAAATATCCGAAGCAAACATGACAAATATTCACTGTTGCTTATTCTAGGTAGTAAGTACATGAATGTATATTATTCGTGGTGTGTGTGTATTTTTAAAATTTCCAAATAAAAAAGAGAAGTACTGATGAATTAGAAATAAAATGGACATAATTCAATAATATGAAAGTAAAACTTGTGTATATCACAAACTGTGATTTGACTATTTTTAGAAATTATCCTGTTTACTTTCCTGTGTGTTTTAAAAATGTTTTAAATGAAAAGAAGAAAAATGAAAGCAATGAAGAAATGGAAAAGAAATTATACATACATTTGATAATATAAAAGAAAAACTTCCATAATCACAAAACACCATCTGAGCATTCTATATGATTTTCTTCATTGTCTTATTTTTTAATTATTTTCAAAAGAAAAATAGAGGATGTTGCCTAATTGGAAACGTGACTTTCTCTTATTAAAATTGTGGGAGTCCATTTTAATGTGTTTATCTTGCTGCTGGTCTATAATTTATATTTCACCGTGGAAATTTGTTTGTATGCCTGTGACAGGTTAATGCAGTTTAAACATGCATTTTCCTTCCGTTGGTTGAATAGTTAAATCGTTACTCAAAGGATTTTAAGTTTCAATTTCAACCATGGGAGGATTCTCTGCTTTTTCAAGGTTAAAAAATGTTTCTGGTTCAAAATGCTATTAATTAATGTCTACGTAGTGGTTCTATTTAGGGAATTGCTACCGACCCTGGATTAACAGTCAACTGTTAAATGAGAAAACTTTTTTGATGCAGACTTTAGAATATTTTCAATTCGGGCTTAGAGCGGTGACAGAAGTGAAATGTAATTCGAGACCACTTAACGAACAATCTTAATTATGAATCGAAAGATATTTCAGGTATTAGCATTTTTTCCCCTTAAAAAAAAAAACTTTCTCGGGCTCCGCGGGACACCCAGCTGGCGGAGGACCAGCCGGCGAGGGGGGGCGAAACCGGCAGGCTGCCCAGAAGTTACGATCGGGGAGTTCTCCCTTTATTAAAATTACCTGGCTCACCAGCAGAAGCGAGAAAGCGAAGACAAGATAATTTCTTAAGCTGTTAAAGATTACTTAGCCCGGTGGGCCGCGCGTTCCGAGGGGTGTCCTGCGAAGCCGGGGCGGGTCCCCGCCGCCCCCGCGGGCTCCGGTGCGTCAGGGGCGCGTCAGGCGGGGCGGGCTCGGCTCGGGCGGCGGCGGCGGTGGCGGCGGCGGGCTGCGGGCTCCGGGCGGCGGGCGGCGGGCGGCGGGCGGCGCGCACCCGGGCCTCCTGCTTCTCGCTCCGAGGCTGCGGGACGGACGCTCCGGAGAACTCTCTGCCCTGCGGTCGGCAGCGCTCGGACGGCGCTCGCCGGCTGCCAGGCGGTCCCAGCATGTCGGCAGCCGTGGCGTGCTTGGATTACTTCGCCGCTGAGTGCTTGGTGTCCATCTCCGCGGGCGCCGTGGTTCACCGCCGCCGGTCGGACCCCGAGGGCGCGGGCGGAGCCGCCGCCTTGGAGGTGGGTGCGGCGCGGCTGGAGTCCGCTCTGCCGGGTCCGGGGCCACCGGGACCCGCTTCGGTCCCCGCGCTCCCCCAGGTCCCCGCCCTCAGCCCCGGCGCGGGCTGCGCCGCGCCCCACCTGCTGGCTGCAAGCGTCTTGGCTGACTTGCGCGGCGGCTCTGGGGACGGCTCCGGGGAAAACTCGGGGGAAGCTCTGCTCTCTTCGTCCTGCTCCTCCGACCCGGCCCCGTCCTCCGGCCGGACCCCGACCACCGACGCGGCCCCGGCCTCCGGCGCGGTCGCGTTCTCCGGCCCGGCGCCGTCCTCCGGTGCGGCTGCAGTCTCCCGCGCGGCTGTGGTCTCCAGCGCTGCTGCGGTCTCCAGCTTGGTCTCCGACGCGGCTGGGGCCCCAGGCGCGGGCCCCGCCCCCGCTGCGGGTCCGGTCCCACGACGGCGGCCTGTCACACCTGCTGCTAAGCGCCACCGCTGTCCCTTCCCGGGCTGCACCAAAGCCTATTACAAGTCGTCGCATCTCAAGTCCCACCAGCGGACCCACACAGGTGAGCGCCCGTTCTCCTGCGACTGGCTCGACTGCGACAAGAAGTTCACGCGCTCCGACGAGTTGGCCCGCCACTACAGGACGCACACGGGCGAGAAGCGCTTCTCCTGCCCGCTCTGCCCCAAGCAGTTCTCCCGGAGCGACCACCTGACCAAGCACGCCCGCCGCCACCCAACCTATCATCCCGACATGATTGAGTACAGGGGACGCCGTCGCACTCCCCGCGTGGATTCGCAACCCGCGAGCCTGGTGGACAACACCGGCAACGGCAACGGCCAGGTGCCCAGCATCACCACCTGCCTGTAGGACAATCATTGCTGTTGGTCATCCCCTCAAGGCTGTTGTCCCTGCTTTCTCTCTGCCCATCCCTCTTTCCCAGAGTCATTAGACCAAGGCACAGACTGGTTCCTCCGCTCTGAGAGTGGGTCCAGGCAGGCACGTTGGATCCTGGGGAGGGACTGGGGGCCAGAAAATAGAGGGAATTCTTGCAACACATATATCATCCTAAGAGGGGGGTAGTTGCCTCAAGACAGCCCCCAGGAACTGGTGAGAAGGGATGAACCCTGGTGCTCCTCAGAGTCCTGAAGATTCTCCCCTCCCTGGAACCAGAAATGTGAAACTGGAATTTTCAGGTGCCTGGGGATCTCCCAGTCTCAAAGGACTCTGGTATTTCACCCCCCTCCCCCCACCAGGGTGGACCTTGGTCAAGGGTCGCAGTCTTGGAAATGTCCAGGACTGGGATGGTGAGAGGCCTTTGGAAACAGAAATGATTTCTATTTCTGTAAACGGCAATGTTTACTAATTTATTTTTAGTATCTTTTAGACAGAGATCCCAGGTTGATGGGAGACTGTTGTCTGCCACTCCCCAATTGCCTCAGCTACCTCTGCTAGGAGAGGCCATGTAAGCTCCATGTGGATGTATGGCTGGGAGATGCTTTTTGGTGTCTGGGGAGTAGTGTGAGTCTGTTTGCAGATCCTGTTGCATGGGATGGAACCCTGTACAGTTCCATGGTATCCCTTCTCCCCATTTGGGTTCCTCCTTGGGAATGGTAACTTCCTGGCTCACTCTCAGTAAGATTGGTTAAACTATTCGGAAACAACCATAAAAGCACAAGAAAGAAAAGAGTGGTCCAGATTAGTTCCCCATCACCCGGAGGGCAAACCCAAGCAACTTTGGGGTGTAATAGGTCCAAAACAAGACCTTTTAGAACCATTAATAACATTGAGGGAAATAGGGGCATGTGGTCCCAGCTGCCCCACCCAAAAAGTAATCTCAGGGGTGGTAGATTCTGTTAATTTCTTAGTGGCTAACTTAGAAGTTTATTTATTTCCCTCTGGGTCTGTGCATTTTTGTTTCTGAGACAGGTGACTTGGTGGTTGGAGGAGGGGGGAGGTAAGAGACTGGCTTCTTCCAAAGAGCTGGCTGCCCTGGATTTGGGAAAGAAGGAGCAGAATGACAACTCTTATCAAATAGGAGGACCCTTCTCTGCCCTTGGAGTCCCTCCCAGTTATACCCTCAGGACCCACTTCCTCCACATGCAGGAACTGAGCATCATTAGTATTTATTTTTTCTATATGTATCTCTGCTGCTATGGATGTAATCAGCGACCACTGTGTGTGTGTGTGTGTGTGAATGTGTGTAAACATGTGACCTTTTTGTTAGGGATGGAGCTGAAAGGCATTTCCTACTCTGGTAAGATCCCCCTTGAATATCTTGTGATAGTCACACTTGTGAAGGATGCCCTAACCTCATAGGCATCTATTTGGTTAAACAAACTACTTCCCCCCATTTTGCAGATGAAAATACAGAAGCCTATACAAGCTCAAAGTCACATGCTGTATTGCTGGCAAGAGTCATGATTAGAACTTAGGTGTCTGGCTTTCTAAGTGACTCTCTTTCCCTCCCACTTGGTTATCCTACTCCCCACCACCCCCCCTCCAGGGCCCTTAGTCAAAGGACCTTCCTGCCACCAGGACCCCTTTCTCCCTCCTTCCCTATTCCTTATCACATCTATGTACCTTCAACTATTTGGTCCCTGCTGAGCGCTTTGTCTACTGTGTTTAACCCAAAAGCCCTTTTCTTGACAGGTTGAGTCCATTCAACCTGTGGATTTAAAGTGGGAATGACTCTCTGGCATCTTGGGAAAGATTGTCTTTGGACCTGGTAGATTAATTTGTTCAGTGCCAATTCTATTATTGTTCTGGTCCTGGCATTCCAGCACCCTCAAGAGAGTGAGTGATGGTGACCTGGGGAAAGGATCCTTGGAAAGGCCATAAAAGCTATGGCCTGTGATCCTGAAGAGGTTCTGTATTTCTTGATAGGAAGTAAGCAGGGAATACGGGGCTCTCTTTGAGTTACAGATAGAAAGAGGAGGTCCACAATAGTGGAGGTGATTTCTGGTGGTGGGAAGTCTTCCCTTTGCTGTTTGTCTCCTCAGCTGGGGCTAGATAGGAGGGCACTATGGGCCACAATGAAGGCTGTGATTTCCCCTTTGTCTCAGAGATTCAGTAGATGATCTGGCATTGTGTAGGTGGACCAATGATAACAGAAGAGATACTACCACCCTCCATTCTGGAATTGTGTTCAAGAAAGCTTGGCTTTTCCAACCACCCTTGATAAATAACTTTTAATTTTCAAGCTCCCAAATAGTGTCCTTATTTGGGTTCTTTTTGCTTGGGGCCCTTTGTCTGGGGATGACCTCTGACACCCTAAATGCAACATGTCTTTCACTAG
This sequence comes from Cabassous unicinctus, assembly GCA_029593785.1. Classification (NCBI taxonomy): domain Eukaryota; kingdom Metazoa; phylum Chordata; class Mammalia; order Cingulata; family Chlamyphoridae; genus Cabassous; species Cabassous unicinctus. The sequence goes on from JAQZBX010002593.1 coordinate 34,196, forward strand.
CAGAGCATTAACTCCTCCCAAATCTTGGGTGGTGGGGAGGGGGACACTGGGGCAACAGAATAGCCAAATAATGGAGGCACAATTTTTAGGTTGGTCTTCCTTGGTCTGGGCATTGTTATCCTTTTCGTTCCAGCAGCCAGACAGCTCTTGAAGAGCAGTTATTAGTGAAATGCCTTGGAAGCAGCTTCCTAACATCTGGGTTGGAGGTTGAGAATGTATTCCAGGTCAGACCATAGGTCTAGGAGTTGGATCCACCTGCCCCTGCTGGGAGGGGTTGAAGAGTACTGACCTTGACCCCACCTATGGGGGGAGGGGAAGAATCTGTCATCTGTCCTTATTTCCCTCCTCTGCTCCAACAGGGAAGCATATTTGAATATTACTCTTGTCCCCTATCTCTACCTCTTATTCATGTCTCTCCAAAGGAAGAAGATTGTATTCTCTGATGGAGATATAGGGAATGGGCTAAATGTACACACATGCCCTAAGCTTTCTTTTCTCTTTTGTACCTCCCTGCCTGCAATGTGTTTGCACTTGAATCAGCTCCTGCTTTCATATGGTAAGAACACCTTTTGAGGCCAGGCCTGCCTTCCAGAGGCAGGTTTGAAGGGCATCTCTCTGTGTTTCAACTTCTGGCAAGCCTTGCTTCTTGCAGCTGTCCAGGTAAGTCTCCCTTTGCATATTCTCCTTTGGGTGGATCATTCCAAAGCCAAGAATTGGGGCAATGGGAGAGACAGTGGAGGGATCATAATACAAAACCCAATTTTGGCCATAAATACAGCTTCATCAGCAAAAATAAGCTGATATTTTTATTCTTGTCTGACTCCCGCATTTATTTCTCTATTGGTTGAAAACTTACATGGGAAAGGATAGAATTAATTTTCTCTCTTAAATCCCAATACATGCAAATTTAGGCACCCTGACTGGCTTAGGAAACCAAAATAATATGTGTGGAGATTAGGATCTGTGGTGTGCCAGAACACACACAGGACTTTAGTGCTTTAGCAATCTTGGGCTTTTCAGTTATTTGGTCTTTTCAAGTCATAGCAGCTTATGGTAGCTAGTGACCACAGGCAAGTCACTAATTTTTAGAGGCACCAGGCATAGCCCTTAGCAAAAATAGCCTGCACAGGCTACTGTGACTGATCTTGATTCACATAGATACAACTGAGACAGGCTTGCTACCGAAGGGGAAAGCACTATCAAATGGAACGATTTGTGCTGCCTTGATTCTCATTCAGAATTGCAGGAGAGGATCTTAAACTGGCATAATTTCTACATGTATTTCAAAACACATGTTTTGGAGATGCTAGCCTTAAGTGTGCTGGAGATTAGTAAGTGGTATTAGATCAGATTCACCCAATTGGGTTCCTCTTTACCTTGAATTGTATTCTTGTATAGGGCCAGGAACTGACGTACTGGAGGGGTCAAATTCTTCAGTTCACATGGGGTATCAGCCACCTGCTCAAGTTGGTGCTGTATTTGTTGACTATATAAGTCTTAATAGTAGAATTTCATGGACCCAGGTTGTGTGTTCAACCACAGAGGAATGGTATATTTATTTTTCTTTCTTTCTTTCCTTCCTTCCTTCCCTCCTTCCTTCCTTCCTTCCATCCATCACCTATCTATCTAGAAGAATGGAAGTATTTGTCATATAGGTGTTTGAGGTAGAGAGAAGCAATGCAATTTTAATCCCAAAGGGTAGGAAGGATATTAAAAAGGATTCTGCCTAAAGTCTTCTCTCCCTAAGAATTATTCATTCAGTAAATCAAACAAGAAACATTCATTTAAAAAAAATTTACATCTTGAAGTAAAAATAGAAGCAGTGAGAGGGTGAAAAAAGAATGAAGAAAGACATGCTGATTAAGCTAGAGGAAAAGGAGTTCTTCTGTAGAATGGTTGTGTTCTTAGAGGATAGAATTGATACAAAAGGGAAAATAAGAAGGACCAGGAGCTAACTAATCTTAAAGACGAGAAGATAAAAGTCATTACTTGGTCAAAAGAGGTGAATAGGAACCAAAGAGATCTAACAGAAGATGGGAAGCAAGCTCTCAGAGAGAAAACAGGAATGCCCACCACCACCAAGGATCTCAGATCCAAGAAAATATTGAGAAGTACCTGCCTGAATCTGCAGAGAGAAAATGTAAGAGCATTAGGAAGTTATTCCTTTAACACTGAGATAGGTATACTAGATGGTTACAGAAAATATAAACAGTACTTTCATTGTTTTCTGCTGCGTTTCGGCAATATTATTGTACATAGGAAATACAAATAAGTCTTAGGCACAGAGTTAGGTCTGTAAGGGCTAGCATAAGAAGATGAGACACTATATTAAATTATTTAATTAATATAAAGTAGGGAGATAAAAGCATGATCATCTCAATAGGTTACAAAATAAGCATTTGTAAAAACTCAACACCAACTTGTGATTTAATTTAAAAACACCTTAGCAAACTAGTAACAAAATTTCTTAAATTGATTAAGGTTATCCACCAAAAACCTGCAGTAAGCTTCAAACTTAACGTTGAAAGATTGGAAGCATTCTATTGACCCTATGGTAAGATAGAAAGTCTCAACGAATTCCAAGCTGGTAATCATGTAAAAATATAACAAAAATATAGCTGAAAATCTATACATTGGGAAATTCAAAAGCAAACATCTGCATAACTCAGATAACAAGGGCAATTACAAAAATTTAGAACTGAATGTAAACAAAAAACACTACATAGCAAAACATGTGATGCAGGTAAAAGGTACTGGGGAATGAGGTGAAGTATATAGATTTTTTTTTTATAAAAGAAAGATTGAAAGTAAATGAACTAAGCTTTCAACTCAAGAGGTAAAGAAAAATAAGTGAATCCAAAAAAAGTGAAAAGAGACATTATCACAGACAAGGCATTCACTATGGGAAAGACATTGCCCCCAAGGGAGCAAAAATTGGTTCATGGGCAGTGAAAAATATCCTCGATATTATAACGATTGTGGTCCTCCAAAGAACCTTATCATATAAACAGATATGCATTATATGTGTGGTATTAAAATGTTATGAGGAGGAGAGTGATAATGAAAAATGTTTGAAAAACACTGCCTTAGATAAAAGGAGAAATTAGTGAAACAAAAGAAAAAATGGGTAGAGTTGAGCAAAACTCTTTTAATAAGACTAATAAAAATAGGTTTCTTTGACAAGTATGACTAAGGAAAAAGAAGGCACACACACACAAAAACATTATCAGGAATACAACAGGGCATAAAGCCATAATAACACGAGCAGATTTTTAACTTTATAAGAGAATAATGCAAAAAACTTTGTATATACAAGATTGAAAAAATTATATGGATAATTTTCTAGGAAAATATAAAACTTCAAAATGGGGAGTGGATGCGACTCAATCAGTTGAGTGCCTGCCTCCCAAATGGGAGGTCCCAGGTTAGATCCCTGGTGACTCCTTAAAAATAACAACAAAAAACAACAAGCAAACAAATGAAAAAATCAACTCAGGGGAGCCGATGTGGCTCAGTGGTTGAGCACTGGCTTCCCACATACAAGGTCCTGGGCTCAAGTCCGGGCCTGGTACCTCAAAACAAAACAAAACAAATACAAAAGCAAAAACAAAACAAAAAACCCACAAATGTCCCATAAGAAAATCCAAAATTGAAATGGTAGTCAAAGATCTAGCCAAAAGAAAGGCACTACACTTAGGTAGTTGTATAGGCAAGATCTCCCAAATCTTTAAAAAACAGATACTTTCCACCTCTTATAAATTGTCCCCAAGCATAGAAAAAGAGAAAATTATCCAGTTTGTTTCATATACTTCAGATAATCCTGATACCAAAATAAAACAAGTAAAAGACAAGAAAAAATGTACCACTTTGATCTATAAGGATGGCTGCAAAAATTCTAAGTAAATATTAGAAATTCTAATTCAGCAGTGAATGAAAAGAATACTACATCATGATCATGTGAAATTTGTCTCAGGAATGCAAGAATAATTCAATAATAGAGATCTATCAATGCAATTCACTACATTAATAAAATAAAGGAGAAAATCAATGCCCTTCTTATGTGCCAGCAATCATCAATCAGAAAATATAATAGACTAAATGATTTCATATACAGTAGCAACAAATAAAGAATATTTATGGAGAAACCATAAAACTTTTACTGAATGACATAAATGAAGATCTGACTAACTGGATATTAATAATGTGTCTACGGATGGTAAAACTTGATATTGTAAAGATGTCAGTCCTTTCTTCAAATTCATCTGTGTATTTAATGCAGTTCTAATCAAAACCCCAAAAGGATTTTTCATGGGACTTTTTCAAGGAAATGTGACAAATAACATGGGGAAAGGGAATGGAAAATTGCTTTACCAGATATCAAAATATTCCAAGAGCTATAGTAATTAAAATAGTATATAGTGCAGGAATAGACAAATAGAGAAATTGAACCAAATAAAGAGATCAGAAAGATCTCTGTGAATATATAAGAATTTGGCATATGAGAGTGCTGTTATTTCAAATCAGTGGGGAAAAGACAGACTTACCAATAAATACTATTGAAACAATTGGCTCCTCATGAGGAAAATAACACAATAAAATAAAACACGTTACATTCTATCTCAAACCTTTCACAAAAGTAAATTCTAGATGGTGATGACTTAAGTATTTTTAATTTATAAATGGTAGTAGTAATAAATGTTGGAAAATATCTCAATCATCATTGGATAAAAGGAGGGTCTTATTGTTTAGAATACAAAAATTTTAAAAATAAAAATTTAAAGAAGTAAAAGACAGATTTACCAGCCTCAAAATTTAAAAATGTTTTACATCTTTAAAAAGTAAATAAAATTAAATATCAAATTATACTCTGAGAGAAAATATTTTACAGGCATAGGATTGATGTCCAGAATATATAAAGAATAAAAAATTCAAGAGATAAGACAAAAAATAAATAAAAAGAAGTCAGAGGATAGTAACAGGCAATTTAAAGAAAGAACCAGGATTGAGAGTGATGGTTGGAGGATCTTTAGCTTCACATATAATGCTTTCACTCTTTTAAAAGAGAATATCTTCATGTATTGCTGTCATAAGTAAAAACAAACAAACAAAAACAAACAAAACACTTAAAGTATTTTAAAGGAAGGAAACAAAATACTCCTGGTTAAAAAACAAAACCAGATGGTAGGGTAGGAAATGATATACCAGGCAAATGTTACTAAAAGGAAGCCAGGTGTGACAAGGTTAACATCAGAGTCAAAATAAAATTCAAAGTACATATAGTGATGCAAAGATTATTTTATATGGATTGAAAGTAAAGTACATTAAGCATCAAAAATAAGCAAGAATGCTTTGGCCTATATATTAGAAGCATCATGAGACTTTTTTTTTTCAGCTCAGTAGTTCTAGAGCCTATTCTGTGACTGGGGCAAGGGGTTTCATTCCCCCATTCTCACTAGGTATTCAGGGACCTATTCCCATTTTCTTCAGCTTCCTTACAGGGGTGGGAGGGTAAGGTGTCAACACAGGTTAAATCAGACAGGAACTGAGCCCAATTTCCCTCTTTGTTCCTCTCAATTTTGCACAACTCTTGATGATCTGTTGGGCCCAGAATGCTAATAACCAAAAACTAGTTCTTCTTTCAAACTATTCTCGTTTAGTAAAAGTGAAGAAAAGCAAAACAGTTAAGATGTACACACATTTACAATTCAGTTAACAAAAACAAAAATAAAACAACAAATTGTAGCATTATTTATTGTCTGTAACTAATCGCACCATATTAACAAGCCCCCACTCCTGATAATGACAGGAAAAATGTGAATTTGTCAATTAAATATAGCTTAGTCACTTTCAGTTTAAAATATTCCTACTCAAAAAAAAATATATATATATATTCTCACTCAGTCTCTTTGGGATAGTCAGTCAATTCAAAGTTTTCTCACTTTGGACTGCCTCCTCCCAAGGATCTCCCCACCTCCTTCCCACCACGGTTTCTGAATATGAGGGAACTTACATATCCCATCATGACAGGAAGGAAAGCAGTCTCAGGGCTGTGTCCTTTTCTCATTTTCCATGCTGTGTGGTTATTCTAGGGGTCTCTGGGGATATACTGCTAGTGCCCAAAGAGCTCCAACAGATCCTGTCTACTTCTCTTGGGTGCCTATCTGGCACTCACTGCTGAAGTCTGTGGTCCTCCTATAGCCTATGGTTGTGTGTTTTCTGCTGAATGCAGATTTCTCATCCCAAATTCAGACCTCTTCGGACTTTGGGATCTCTCAGCACTTTTGCACCCTCTCACCAGGGCATGAAAAAATATTCTGGATTTCCTCCACACTCCACAAAGACCATAGGTAACTGGGGTGCAAACACAGGCTCATCTATCTAGACACCTCTTAGCCGTTTCAGAATTACTTCTGGAGTGGCAACATGTTGCTCCAGCACCACGTCGAACATGGACTGGAAATGAAGGACCAGCCCAGAAGTTCCAGACTCGACCTCAGTTTATCTGGGGTTCCTGATGTTATGTCCATCTTCCCCAGTTTGGCCCAAAGCCTAAGCATTGGGGGGCAGGGGACAGACATGTCCCTTCTCAGGGATCTAGCTTCCAGGTAAGTCTAGTCTCAATTCCTCTGAACTTTCGCCTCTCCTTGGACCTCCAAAACGGAAGAGCACGTCACTTCCTATCTCAGTAGGTGGCAACTTCCCAACATCATATCCCAAGTTTGCTCTACCTATTAATTATAGTAAAACTTTATGTCCAGACTGTATGCTTTGCTCTTAATATTTAAGAGATTTTGGAATTTGGAACTTCCTTTATTTTCCTGAGAAAGCTTTCAAACCTGTTGTTTAATTATGGCCTTAAAGGCCCTATTTTGGAGTCAAAATCTCATCTAGGGTCATTAATTACTTTTATAATCATGATGCATTCTGAGGCAATTGATGACTCTAGTTGAAAAGGGAATGGTCACATGAAAGAAAATAAGGGAAGAGATTCACACTACATTTTAGTCTGGTTGAAGGTTAAGTTCTTAGTTCTGAAGATGGAACAAAGAGGACGTTTTATTTTGTCCTCTAAATAATTGGATCCTTAGAAGAGAACAAACTTCTCAAATATAAATAATCAAAGGAAGCTTTAATTTGTTTCCTACAGGCCCCTAGAATAAGGAAATTCCAAGAGAAAGGATGACGGCTATTACTACTCCGCTGAGCAGGATATGGCACAAGTGATGACAGAGAGGCTATCAGCAGCATTTTGTCACCCTGCTGACGCCCAAAGAGTTCTAGGTCACTCAACCAGTCAAGGGAGGGATAGCACTTTGGTCCATGGGTTCCAGCAGGTGTCAGCAATGGATTGAATTGAAGTGTCTCTAGCAGCCCCAGAGGCAGTGCCAGAAGCTTTCCTTTCTGGGGCTGTGTGCAGCCTTGGCTTTTATCTTAAAGAATCAGGCTTTCATGGGCTGGGACATACAATTCAATGAATATTTATTGTGCCCTTACAATGTGTCAGGCACTGTTACAGACACTTGGAACACATCAGTGAATACAACAAAGATCCCTGCTCTTATGATTTTTCATTCTAACTGAGGGGATATAGGTAATAAGCAATAAGTAAATTACATAATATAAGTAATAAAGGATATGGAGTGAATAAAAGTAGAACAGGCTAAGTGGGAGTGGAGTGCTGGGTGGGAGTGGGAGTTAGGTTGAGGTAATAAATAGGGTGATCTGGATATGAGCAAAAAGTTGAGGGAGGTGAGGAGATTAGCCTCAATATGTGGGGGTGGGGGATAGGGGAAGTGTTCCAGGCAGAAGGAACAGCTACAGGAACAATACTAGGTGATGAAGTCTAGCACCCATAAGGAAACCAACATGGCTAGGTCCGAGCTAAGGTCAGAAGGAAGGGGGGCGGGGGAGGTGGTCAGTCCATATCAGTCTTATAGGTCATTGTAATGACTTTGGCATTTTCTATGGGTGAAATGGAGAGCCACTGAGGATTCTGAGCAAAAACATGATGTGATCTGCCTTTTGTGTAAAAGGATCCTTCTGGTTGCTGTGCTAGAGGGGTTTTAACAGGGAAGTCTTTAGGAGACAATTTCATTAATCTAGGTAGGAGATGATGGTGGCTTGGACCAGAGTGATGGTAGAGAAATGAGCTGTTGTCAGGTGCTGATATATTTTAAAAGAAAAGCCAACAAGAAACCTTCCTTATCTCAGTTGCTGGCAACTCCATCCTCCTGGCTGCTCAAGCCAAAAACCTTTGAGTCACCCTTGACTCCTCTCAATCTTTCACTCCCCACCTTCAATCCTTTAGGAAAGTCTGTTGGGGAAGAACAAGAGTTCAGTTTTGGGTGTGTTGAGTTCAAAATGCATCCTAGACATCCCAGTGGAATGTAGGCAGTGGAAAAAATAAGTCTGAAGTTTGGGAGAGAGGACTGGGCTGGAGACAAAAACTTAGCATTATCAGTTTACAGATATTATTAAAAACCATGAATCTGAATCAGGTTATCAAGAGAGTGAATGCAGAGAGAGAAGAAAGATTACCGACTGATGTAGAGCACTCCAGCATTAAGAGCTGAGGGAGATGAGGTGGAAGCAGCAAGGAGACCGAGGAGTGACCAGTGATAAGCCAAGAGTGTGATATCCTAGAATCCTAGTAAAGAAAGTGTATCCAAAAAAAGAGTTGTCCACTCTGTCTGATGCTCATGCTAAGTCAAGTAGGATGAAGACTGGGGAGCTGGCTATTGGCTTTAACCACTCCATGGTCATTAGCGACCTTGGTA
>JAQZBX010002593.1:51210-71066 GCA_029593785.1 Cabassous unicinctus
AAAAAAAAAAAAAAAAAAAAGGAGAGAGAGAAGATGCAAATAAATAAAATCAGAAATGAGAGGAGGGATATTACTACTGACCTCAGAGAAAATTAGATAATCTAGATGAAATGGACAAGTACCTAGAAACACATAAACAACCTACGCTGACTCTAGAAGAAATATTAGATCTCAACAGACCAATTACAGGGAAAGAGATTAAATCAAACAGCAAAATCCTCCCAACAAAGAAAAGCCAGGACTTCACAGGTGAATTCTATCAATCATTCCAAGAAGAATTAATACCAATCCTGCTCAAACTCTTCCAAAAAATTGAACAGAAGACTGACTTCATTTAAAATGAAAAGAAGTCATTTGGTAGAATGACTACCCAAATCATTCTATGAGGACAACGTCACCCTAATACAATGCCAAATAAGGATACTCAAAGAAAAGAAAATTATAGACCAATTTCTCTTCTGAATACACATACAAAAACCCTCAACAAAATACTGGCAAATCGAATCCAACAGCACATTAAAAGAATTATACAGAGTGATCAGGTGTATTTTATCCCAGGTATGCAAGGCTGGTTCAACATAAGAAAATCAATGTAATATACCACATTAACAAAATGAAGGGAAAAAAAACCACATGATCATCTCTTGATGTGGAAAAGGCATTTGACAAAATACGGTATCCTTTCTTGATTAAAAAAAACACTTTGAAAAATAGGATAGAAGAAACTTCCTCAGCATGATAAAGGGCATATATGAAAAACTCACGGCTAACATTGTATTCAATGGTAAGAGACTGAAATCTTTACCTCTAAGATCTGGAACAAGATAAGGATGCAGTCACCACTGTTATTCAAAATCGTACTGGAAATTCTAATTAGAGCAAGAAGAAGAAATAAAAGGCATCCAAATTGGTATGAAAGAAATAAAACTTTCACTGTTTGCATATGACATGATCCTATATATATATAGGAAGTCCTGATAATCTACAACAAAGCTACAAGAGGTAATAAATGAATTCAGCAAAGTGGTGGGATACAAGATGCAGAAATCAGTAGTGTTTTTATATGCTAATAATGAGCAATCTGAGGAGGAAATCAAGAAAAAAATGCCATTTACAATAGCAAAAGAAGCAAATATCTAGGAATAAATTTAACTGAGGATGTAAAGGACTTACACATGGAAAATGACAAAACTTTGCTTAAAAAAATCAAAGGAGATCTAAATAAGTGGAAGGACATTCCATGCTCATGGATGGAAGACTAAATATTGTTAAAATGTCAATTTTAACCAAAATGATTTATAGATTCAATGCAATCCCAATCAAAATTCCAAAAGCCTTTTTTTGCAGAAATGGAAAAGCCGATTATCAAATTTATTTGCCAGGGTAAGGGACCGTGAATAGCCAAAAACATCTTGAAAAAGATGAACAAAGTTGGACTCATGCTTCCTGACTTTAAAGCATATTGCAAAGCTACAGTGATCAAAACAGTATGGTACTGGCACAAGGATAGATATATAGACCAATGTAATTGAATTGAGAGTTCAAAAATAGACACTCACACCTATGGCCAATTGATTTTTTTTCTCTGGGGATTGAACCCAGAACTTTGTACATGGGAAGCAGGCACTTGACCACTGAACTACACCCGCTCCCCTGGCCAATATTTTTGACAAGGCTGTCAAGTCCACTTAACTGGAGAAGATAGTCTCTTCAACAAATGGTGCTTCAAGAACTGTATATTCATATGCTAAATAATGAAAGAGGACTCCTATCTCATACTAAAATTAATTCAAAAGGGTTCAAAGACCTAAATATAAGAACTAGGACTATAAAACTCCTAGAAGAAAACATAGGGATGCATCTTCAGGATCTTGTGTTAGGCAATGGTTTCTTAGACTTTACACCCAAAGCACAAGCAACAAAAGAAACAGCAGATAAGTGGGACCTCCTCAAAGTTCTGTGCATCCAAGGACTTTGTCACAAAAGTAAAAAAGAACCTACTCAGTGGCAGAAAACATTTGGAAACCACATATCTGATATAAATGTTTAATATCCAGACTATATAAGGAAATCCTACAACTCAACAGTAAAAAGACAAACAGTCCAATTAAGAAATGGGCAAAAGACTTGAAGAGACATTTTTCCAAAGAGGATATACAAATGGCTTAAAAGCACATGAAAAGCTATTCAATGTCACTAGCTATTAGGGAAATGTGAATCAAAACCACAACAAGATATCATTTCACACCCACTAGAATGGCTACTATTAAAAAAAAAAAAAAACAACCAGAAAATTACAAGTGTTGGAAAGGGTGTAGAGACAAAAGGAACACAAAAACAAAAGGAACTCTCATTCATTGCTGGTGGAAATATAAAATGGTGCAGCCACTGTGGGAGACAGTTTGGTAGTTCCTTAGAAAGCTAAGTACAGAATTACCATATGACCAGGCAATCCCTCCACTAGGTATGTTTCCAAAGGATTGAAAGCAAGGATTAACAGATACTTGCACACTGATGCTCCTAGCAGCATTATTCACAATTGCCAAAAGATAGAAGCAACCCAAGTGTCCATCAACTGATGAATGGATAAACAAAGTGTGGTATTTACAATGGAATATTAAAAATTAAGTCCTGATACATGCGACAACATGGATGTACCTTGAGGACATTAAGCTGAGTGAAATGAGTTAGACACAAAGGGACAAAATATTGTATGATCTCGCTGATATGAAATAATTAGAATAAGCAAACTCATAGAGTTAGAATCTAGAATCTAGGTTACCAGCGTTGGAAGTAGTGAATGTGGGATTAATGTTTAATTGATACAGATTTTCTATTTAGGTTGATTGTAAAGGTTTGGAAATGGATGGTGGTGATGGTAGCACAATATTGTGAGTGTTTTTTATCAGCACTGAATTATATATGTGAATGTGGTTAAAAAGAGTTTAGGTCATATATATATATATATATATATTTAAAACAGAAATAAAAATTAAAGGATAAAGCCTAGGCTGTACAATACAGTGAAGAGAACCCTAGTGTAAAGGATGGACAATAGTTAATAGTACAATTATAAAAATGTTCTTTCATGAATTATAACAAATGTACCACACTAATGCAAAGTGTTAATAATAGGGTGGTATATGGGAAAAAATACATCCTATGTAAACAATGGACCATAGTTAACAGTACAATTTTAATATTCTTTCATCAATTATAATGAAGGCACCACACTAATGCAAAGTGTGACCAATAGGGGAGTATATGGGAACCATGTATTTTTTACATGATTTTTCTGTTAACCTACAACTTCTCTAATTAAAAAAAAAAACCACTCGTAATTGAAACATGCCTTTTGTGTCTCAATTTAACTATTGTACTATAACAAAACAAAATATTGTTACAATGTAATATTTGCTTGTAGGAGTAAAAGCCCAATAAAAGGGGATTTTTGTAGGGCTCCTTGTCAATATCCTCCATCCTTCAAGATTTTCTACCTTAGAGAGCCATACTCTTAAAAATGTGATTATTGCTTTATGATGGTAATGTCAAGAGAAGTGACATTTTCCACCTTAATAATGTTATTATTCCTTTTTAATTTTGGTTTAACACTTAATGATTTATGCATCACATATATTATTCCTATAATTACAACTATAAACAGTATTTATTTGCCAAAAGTCACATCAGGTAAAACAAAGATTGTGCCAAAGACAATAAATTGGCTCCCACAACATGACAAAACATTTTATTTGCTCCAATAATTTATTTATGTCTTCACTTCTTTTGATGGAAATTCAGATCTGTTCCCTGTTAAGACCCAGTCTGCATTAGAGTGGCATCTTAGTTTTCTCAATTACTAGTCCAAAATTGATGATGGAGCATTTATCTTTCTTGAGGAATTTCCAAATTGGATGGTAAAATTAAACATCCACCAAGAATTTTGGGTGTAAGCTTCTGAGTTCCAAATCATATGTACCTTTCTCCTTAGATGGTTAATGTCTCATAATTTCTTTTCCCAACACTATTTTTAAGATTGAGTGGGGGCATTTTGATCTCCTTTGTAATAACTGAAATTACTGAGACAAACTGGGTCTTCTAAGCCATTTTGGTGACATATTGGCCATTAGCTACATTAAAGTCTTTGCAACAGGCAATCTTGTCATGTTGCCAGGATGCCCTGGACATGTTTTCAACCTGATTCAGATGATCACTGTGATTGAATGCATAGCCTGGTGCCAAAGACCCACTCTGATGTAGTTCCTGGGTGTGATGGTTTGAAGCTGTATGTGCCACAGAAAAGTATATTCTTAAATTTAATCCATTCCTTTGGGTGTGGACCTACTGTAAATAGGATATTTTGGTAACTAAGATCTTAAATTAAGATGTGACCTACCTTATTCAGGTCTTAATCCTTTTTACTGGAGTCCTTTAGAAGTGAATGAAAGTCAGAGAGAGAGAGAGAGAGAGAGAAAGCCACAGAAGCAAGAAGCTGGAAGCAACAAAACCTGGAATAGAAAGGAGAGACCAACAGACCCTGCCATGTGCCTGGACATGGGACAGAGGAGTCCAGGATCACCGGCAGCGGGTCTTCAGGAAGAAGGTATTGTCTTAATGATGACTTGATTTGCATATTTTCACAGCCTCAGAACTGTAAGCTTGTAAGCTAATAAACACCCATTATAAAAGCCAACCCATTTCTGGTATATTGCTTTCAGCAGCCTAGCAAACTAGAATACTAGGGTTTAAAGGTGTTATTAGTTCTGCAGTCACAGAAAATAGACTTATCTTCCCATCAACCCAGGTATTTGTATAGCTAAACAGAAAACACCTTTCCTGAACAACAATCAGCTTACTACATTTTGGGTCATTGAAAAGGACACAGTGATCTTCCCCTGGGGTATTTATGAGTTGCCTCCTCAGCTCCTCATTGTGGATTGTGCAGGTGGAGGATTAAAGGGTCTCAACTTCCACTGTTTATACCTTGGTAGAGACATAAGACATTTTATTGACTAAGGAGTGGAGGCTCAACCTTCCCGGTATAGCCCAGAATACTGAATTCACAGTCCTCAGGCATTAAGATTTCTATCTCACAACTTAATTTGGTGCAGGCCCCTTTAATCCCATGAGTATACTTAGGAGCATATACCCTACACAGGTAAAGGATATAAGTGCTTTAGTTCATATAGTACCATTGGTTGGGCAGTCTGGCACCAAGAAGTCCAGGAAATGTTCTTGAAGGCTTTCTCTGGCTACCTAAGTTTTGTTCATCACAGAAATGTTGGTTGAGATTGCAGTTACTATCGCCATCCAGGGCAAATGTCCTCCTCTTCTTCCTAGACCACCATGCTACTAAGTGCCTGCCCAGACTGCACTGCTGTGCTGAACACTTCCCTGAGTGGCCATTCCCTAATGTCCCTGCTCCCAGGTCACTGCTAGCTCAGACCACAGACCAAACTGTACTCCAAGTGATTTTTCTGGGGGAAGGGAAAACCAAACATCCTTGGTTCCCCCCTGACATTCTAGTATTCACAGCTTGAAACTCCAAGCAAATTTAAGTTGGATAGTGAGGCTAGAGGACAGTATTGCTATCTCCCAGTTAGAAAACTCGAGTGTTATTATTGCTTTATGCCAATATTGTATACTTGCAGCTGTTTGTCCTTCATTAAAAAAGAATACAGTCCCCCATCTATGTCCCATTAGTATCTAAGGTATATTTTTTGGCCATCTGAAGGAGTAATCTTAGGATTTGGATCCTTGGAGGAGGAGATAGAAGAAACTTCTACCTGCCAGGTGGAAAAGGTACAAATGCTGAAATCAATTTTGCCAAAGGACCTGTATTTGGTATGTGGCTTCTAGCAGCAAGCAACAGAAAAAAAACTTTACTGTAACTTCACTGTCACAGGTTTATATTTCTTATATAACAATAATTCTGGAAGAAGGTGCCTGCTGGTATTTGTTCAGTGGCTCTATGCTGACTGGGTCATCATCTCTTGTTCGCCACCACAAGGTCACAAGACAATTAGGCCAGGTGTAGGCATCATGTTCATATTTAGTACCAGAAAAAAGGAAGAGGAGGTGGAGTTAGTGGCATCTCTCCCTTCCACTGGGAATGCAAAGGCTTTCCAGAATTGTTCATACCCACCCCCAAGCGAAAGGTGATATTATCTTTTACCCTCATGGACCAGCATAGGTCATATAACCATCCCTAGCTACAAGATAGTCTGGGAAGTTTAGGAAAGAACTGTTATGATTGACTTAGCCTAATTGTGGCCTATAACCTAGTGCATCCCTAAACAAAACTGGGGTTCTCATTGCAAGAAATAAAGGAAGCATAAATATTTTGAGTGCACAATTAACAGAATCTGCCATAATATTCTATTAACCTTTTGGTGACATCATGACCCATTTATGTGCCAGCATAGATTAGTCCTTTATCTTCAAATAGGATAGTGTCCAACCCTCAAACTTTAGACTCACATATACCACTGACCCATTAAAAAATACGAATATATGATAAATGGGTGGGGGCAAAGATTCATTCTATCTTAGAATGTTTAATGATCCTATAACAGGAGTGTTCTACATATTATAATTACTCAAATTACCCTTACAATCTCAGACACAGAATTTGGTAAGATTGCAAACCAAAAAGGTAATGTGCTTGCTCTTTGGTTACAGCAGACAGAAGCATCTGGCTTACCAGTAATTCCTGGAGGTAGGAGACTTGTAAGGCCAGGCTTGTCCTTGTCCTACCTATACCACTTCCGTTTAATTACACAGAGGCTTCTATGGGATGGCCAAGGTGGTTTGAGTCTAAATCAGACAAAATTCAAGATAGAATGAGAATTTGAGGTACTCAGATGGACATCATGGCACTCAAGTTCAATATGGAGCTAGTAAGAGCTAAATGTTATTTTTCTCCAGGGTTGTAATTAGGAGCTGGTCATGGCAATAAATACATCCAGAGGTTAAGAGGCCACTTTTTAAAAAGACTCCAGGCTCTGCTAGGTGCTCTAGGAGGTTAACAAGGAGGCCTAAAGAATCAGAGGTTAGTCAGAATAATTGGGACCTCAAGTCCAGACTGATGGTATTATCCTATGTACTACTTGAGCACTCCTCTTCTTGGGCTCCCCACTCAAGGGAGTCCAAGGTAGAAGACTTATGGGTGACCAGGACAATAAATTGGAGTAAGATGCTGGTAATTGAAAAAGTTGGCAAGATTTTAAGTCTCCTCTTTGGGGAAAAAAAGTTGCCTTCAGGGGAAAATCCATGTTACACAGGACTTATGCCCATAAGTCAGAAAGAACATGAGACCCTAGAGCTTAGATATGTGCATGAACCTCTGAATGGGCTCAGATAAGGACATTATCAATATAATCATGCAAGAAAATTCTGGGGGAGATGGGAGCACCAAGGAAAATGTTTTTGCCATACCACAAAGTGGTACAGCTTAGGGGAATTCCAGAAACCCTGGTTAAGTAAGCTGAAAGTATGCTGCTGAGCATCACAAGTGAAGCTGATGCTGATGGTTGGAGTGGAGAAAGATCTAAAAGAAAGCATTGGTCACATCATGGCAGCAAATAATTGTGGTTGATGTTGTATCTAGCCAAGTTAAAGTTCTTCACAACAATCTCTATAAGCCATCTTATAGATCTGTTACCAATCTTTTTAAGGGTCATATGGGAGAATTAAAGAGGTAGGTGGTAGGAAAACGTCCCCTACTGAAGGCTACCTGACACAGTTACTAAATATTCCTTCAGAAACCACAAGGCATCAAACATTGCCATGTCATTAGAGTCCCAGCAACAAACATATGGCACACCCAGACTGGACAAATAGAAGAGAGCTTAATAAAGGCATTGTCTTCAAGGGTGTGAGTAGAGGTTAAGCAAGGGATACATGAGTATCTTGTGGCTAGTAATTTGGGGTACCATTACCATACCTAGGTGCAGTGGGGAGGAGCTTAGTAAAGGGCAACTAGAACTTGAAGACAGAGAGTTATGAGGTGAGGGTCCCCAGACATGTGCAATGTACTTCAGTTAAGGGATGAAGCCACCTTTTTTAAATAATGTTTTTTTTAATTTTTTTAAAGATACTTAGATTACATAAATGTCACACAAAAACTATAGGGATTCCCATATGCCCCACTCCCCACACCTCCCACACCCTCCCACATAAACATCCTTCATTAATGTGGCACATTCATTGCAATTGATAAACACATCCTGGGGCTTTGCCATTGAGCATGGACCATAGTTCACATTGTAGTCTACTCTCTCTCCCACACAGTTCTGCATGTTTTGTGATGATATAAAATGGCCTATATCTGTCAATGCAGTGTCATTCAGGACAATTCCCAAGTCCCAAAAAAGCCCCCATATTACTACTGATTTTCCCTCTCCCTGCCCCCAGAGCCTCCAGTGGTCACTGCCTCCACATCAATGTTGTAATCACAATATGTTAGAATCACAATATGTCTATAGTAGAATACCGGTAAGTCCACTCTAGTCCATAGTTCATTCCCCAATCCTGAGGATTCTGGGATGATAATGTCCACTTCACCTCTAATTGAGAGGAGGCTTCGATCCCATACAGTGAAGCTAGCTTTTAACAAGCTGCCTAGAGGCAGCCAAGCAAGAAAATAAACCAAGAGCCCAGACCTCACTCTCTTCCCTCCCAAGTAGCTCCTCTTACTTACTCACTGTTGGCCAAACCCACCTGAAAACCAGAGAACAAGAAAGTCTTTTAACTAAGACTTTTGTGATGGAGTAGAGTAAAGAAAGGTGAAGAATGAATATGGGTTAGGAGGTATTAGAAAACCTCCAGCAAAATATCAGTAATTTTGGAGAGCTGGAAGAATGGCGGTGATTGTATTCTTTTGACTTGCTTTGATCACAGAACAAAACATATTCTACTAACTCAAAAAAAAGGATACCTAATGCCACAAATCTATGTCTAAGTTATATTCCCTAAAGGAGAGCAATAAGTATCATGTTGAGAAAATGACCAACAGGCTTGACTTTGAAAAACTTTGGTTTTGCCCTTTCATTCTTATTACAAAGAAAACAAACACATTTTCATTGTAGAATGGTTAGAAATATAGATAAACCAAAGGGAGAAAATAAAACTCTCTTGTCATCCTACGTTCTGGAGATAACCACAATGTGATTTAGGTTTTTTAGTCAGACTATTTTAGACTGACAGAAAATTTGCAAGAAAAAAAAATTGTAAATTCTCCATTTGAAAGACAGAGGGAGCAGGTTTGAAATTAGTTATTCCAGTCAGGACATAAACAACCCCCCTCTCCAGTAGAATCACTAGGTTCAAGAATAGAAATCAAAGCCTTCTGTTACATGTCGTGTGTTGATTAACGCAGGATAATGCGTTGGGATTGGCTTAAATAATTTTTTCATGGGTAGCACATCACCTTGAGTCTTCACATAAAATAAAGCCAGATGCTAAAATGCCTCTCTGGATTATTTTTCAGAGTGGGATGTTCCCCTGAGGTATACAGTTGGGGTTAGCAGAGTGTCCATGCTTCTAAAAGCCAAACGGCAAGAGCTTGGTAACAGCATTAAAGCCCTGCAGAACAACATTGAACTGGATATGGTGATTTCAACTCAGACTCAGCAGGGAGGAGGGCATGGCCTGTCTGATTCCAGACTTGGCCCTGTTTTTAAAGAGAAATTGTACTGGAAGCAGATGTGACTCAAGTGGTTGAGCACCTACTTCCCACATGGGAGGTCCCAGGTTTGGTTCCTGTTGCCTCCTGAAAAAAAACCAACAAGCAAAACAAATGGAAAAACCAACTCAGGGAGGCCCCGGGTTCGCTTCCCGGGGCCTCCTTGTGAGGGCAGGCCGGCTCGCGCAGCTCCGTGGGCTGATGCGGCAAGACCTCACAGCAAGGGGGAGATAAGCAGACACAGAGAAGACACGCAGCGAAATCGACACAGCAGCACAAGCAGCAAGGAGGGGATAAATAAATAAAATAAATAAATCTTTAAAAAAAAAATCCAACTCAGGGGAGCCGATGTGGCTCAGCGGTTGAGCGCTGGCTTCCCACACATGATGTCCCTGGTTCAATCACCGGCCCCGGTACCTTAAAAAAAAGAAAAAAGAAACTGCATTGCTTTCCTTATAAACTAAGACATAGGTTCCAACTAATTTGGGAGACTGTCTCTTGACCAAAGAAAGAAAGAAAGACACATTATAACATAGCAATTTCTCACAAGATGATTTTCCTGAGGATACTTACAGATTTCCTGTAAAGGAGGCTGACAGCTGGTACTAACCAATGGACTTGATGACCTGCCCCTGTGCTTTGAGAGTAGGGGAAGAAAAATGGAGGAGAGACAGTATGGTGAGGGCCAACAAGGAAAAGGGGAAGCCAGGACTACTTCTTTGCCAAAGTTCACAGTTCCTAGGAGGGCTGTGGATCCTCCAGATGTCCATGGGCCCAAAAGGTAACTGCAAAGGGAGGACGAGATTGGGGGCGACAGATTTGCTGGAGCTGCCACAGTGGGGCGAAGATGCACACATATAAAAGGTAGGTGTCGTGAGGTCCCAGATGGAAGTTAGCTGGGTGGAGACCTACTTGAGAGTGAACCTGCTCTCTGGGGAGCCTGTTGAAACTACTGACTTGTCCACATTGTGCCTGTAGTCAGTGAACCTTAATCGCTCATGGGCAATCCCAGAAGAAGGTTGCTACCTTTGCTATCCCTCCTCCCCACTCCAACATCAAAGGAGCATGTGCCAGGGAGAGAGGGGTGACGGCCAGACTCCCCCTCTGCTCCAAGCCACCAGAAACTAGGGTGAATGAGGCGTCTGGGGGGAGAACTTAAAATCATATATAAGATTTAAGTGGTGAAATGAATAGCAAGGAGTCTCAAGAACTGAAAATGACTTCTAATAGATGAAAGTTACTGAAAATTAGAGAACCAATAGAAAAGTATGTTTCAAAAGAGCAGATTATAGCAGTCACTAAGGGAAAAAATTCATTTTATACTCAATTAGTTGAGAGTCTTCTCTAAGGCAGCTATGTTAGACATTCAGAAATTCATCTCCTCTCTCTCCTAAGACCCTGGGATTCCATCCATACTCCTCCCTCCATTCTTGCCCTCTAAGTACAGCAGCATCCTTCTCAGGGATCAAATGCACACACAAATTCCTATCCAGAGGAAGTGTTTATTCCAGTGTAGAAAAATTGCAGTTCCATCGCTGATTGAAGGGATTTGGTGCAACTTACCTGCCATCATTTGCCTGACTGGTCTTGCTGTGTTAATTGGGGACCCTGGGGTGGTTGCTGCTCACAGGTTGATCACTTGGGAGAGAAAAAAAAAACCCATGTTGCCGAGTCTATTTATAAACTCCATACCTGCTACTATTTCGCTTTGTCCATGAGCACATGAAACATGCCCTAGGTGGCTGGGAAAGAAGCTGATTGACATCTACAGGACAGGTCGTTTTATCTACCTGATAATTCAGCTTTCTCTCAGCAGGAGTCTTAGTCACATGGAGCATAGATATTCTTACAGCCTGGGGTTCATTCTGAAAAGCTCATTCATTTATTTTTTCTATCACTCAGGGTTCCAGCAGAAACAGATTGTACTTGCAAATTAGGATAGTTCAAGGAAGTAAAGAGAGCTATTTACAAAGGTGTAGGCAGCATGTAGGGAAGCCATAAAGGGTATTGCAGTACCCTAGTGCTGTCACCCCTATTGTTATTCTAGCAACGGAAGAACTTTTATCATTGATGTGGAGGCAGTGGCCACCAGAGTTTCTGAGGGGTGGGAGAGGGAAGAATAGGTGTAATATGGGGGCATTTTCAGGCCATTGGAATTGTCCTGAATGACATTGCAATGACAGATACAGGCCATTATATATTTTGTCATAACTTACAAAATTGTGCGGGACAGAGTGTAAACTACAATGTAAACTATATTCCACACTTAGTGGCAAAGCTCCAATACATGTTCATCAATTGTAACAAATGTACCACACTAATGAAGAATGTTGTTAGTGTGGGTAAATATGGGCGGTGTGGGGAGCGGGGCATATGGGAATCTCCTATATTTTTATGCAACATTTATGTAATCTAAATTATCTTTAAAAAAAAATTTTTTTTTAAAGTATTATTTAAAAAACAAACAAACAAAAAAAAAAAAGCAGAGGGAAGAGTGCAGTTTTCAGGGCCCAAAAGGGGAAAGTCAAGTAGAGGGTACCACCTAGAGGAAAGCTGTGGAGGTGACTCAATAGGGAGGGAGTGAAGTCAATAATTTGGCTTCAATCTCCTCTTCCCTCTTGTCTCCTGCTGGGGTTCCCATCTACCAAACCCAACCAGAAGCCAGAGGACAAAGGATGCAGATCAAACAGATCAGCCTCCCAGGGCAAAGAGCAGGAAATGGGCAGAAAGGTGAAAATGAATGAAAAGTAGATTTGGAGAGGCAAGCAGGAGATATCCAGCACACATTCCTTCAGAAAATATTTATCAAGTCCACCTAGTATGTGCCAGACTCTATTCCAGATTCTGGGGACATAGCAGTCAAAAAGCTGAGAAAAAAAACCCTTAATCTCACAGAGCTCATAGGACAACTAAAATATATATGTAAAATATATAGTATATTAAATGTTTATATATAATAATGAGAAAATAGAGCAGGGAAGGGATTTAGAAATGTTTGACCGAAGAGGAACATCACTACCTTAAATAATATGAACAGGGAGGGCTTCAGATGAGACCAGCAGGAGATAAGGAAGTGAGCTTGTAGATGTCTGGGAAAAGGAAACCATGCAGAGGGAATAGCAAGTGGAAAGGCCCTCAGATCAGTGTATCTGGGGTATTTGAAGAACAGAGAGGAGGCTAATATGGGTGGGTGGGTTGAGCAAGAGGGACAATATTAAGAGATATCAGAGAGGTGAAGGGGTAAATGAGGCAAGGAAGAGGCCAGACCATGTAAGGCTTTGTAGGGCATTGTGAGAAATTTGGCTATTACTCTGAGTGACATGGGAGACCAATGGAGGGTTTTGAGCAGAGGAGTGGCATAACCCGACATGTGTTTAACATTCTGGCTGCTGTGTTGAGATAGATGCAAGTGGAGAGGGGAGCAAGCGTGACAGAGGGCAGCCAGTTAGGAAGATATTGCAAAAATCTGGTTGAGAGACAATGATGGTTTAGACCATGATGGCAGCAGGGGTAGTCAGATTCTGGATATACTTTGATGAGAAAAGTGACAGTTATTTGGAGATGAGAGAAAAGGAGAAATAAAAGTTGACTCTTAGGTTTTTTGGCTACTGCTGTAATAAAGTAATTGTTATTTACTGAGATTGGGAAGATTGCAAGAAGTCTGGATTTAGTGCATGTGTATGTGGAGTGGATAAAACTGAGGAGCTCAGTTTTGGACATGTTAAGATAGATATCCAAGTGGAGATGTGAAGGTAGCAGGTGGATATATGAATCCGGAGTGTAGGAGAGAAAGAAGGGTTTATATATGCGGTTGAGAGCGTGCCTGCCCTGGAAGCCAAGGTGAGGTTGTGATCAGATATGACCAGTGCTGTTGATAGGTTAGGAAGCAATGCCAATGACCTTAGAAGGGCAGTTTTAGAGAAATGTAAGTCTGTATGAAGTGGGTTCAAGAAAAATGAGAGGAGAAATATCGAAGAGAGTAAGTATACAAAAACCTTCCAAGGAATTTTGCTTAAAGGGAAGGAGAGAAATGGGGCAACAGGTAAAGGGGCAAGTGGGTCAAAAGGTTTTTTTAAAGATAGGAGAAACCACAAACCTCTTTCCAAACCCTTTTGTCACCAATTCTCCAACCTTGTTCCTTTCAAGTCATGACAATGTCCACCTATGAATCACTGTGAATCTCTCCTCAAGCCATTTGCCTATGAATTGGCAATCTCACTTTCAAAATAGAGTAGACAATGAAACAATGAGACACAGGGTTGTACTGCTTGAAGTTCCACCCAATGGTCCCCTATTTATTTGTCCTTCAAAGTTACTCCTGAGAGGGGCTATAATGCTGTCACATTCCTTTTCTGGCTAGTACCATTGTGAAGAGCCATCTATAAACAAGAGTGGAATTTTGCCATCTTGGTCAACTGTTTATTAAGAATTCCTCATGAGGGAAGCAGATATGGCTCAAGCGATTGGGCTCCCATCTATCATGTGGGAGGTCCGGGGTTCGATTCTCGGGACCTCCTGGTACAGGCAAGCTGGCCATGCAGCAAGCTGGCCCAAGCAGAGAGCTGGCCCATGCAGAATGTTGACCCATGTGGAGTGCTGGCCCGTGCAAAAGTGCTGGCCTGAGTGGAGAGCTGGCACAGCAAGATGACACAACAAAAAGAGACACAGAGGAGAGACAATAAGAGACACAGCAGACCAGGGAGCTGAAGTGGTGCAAGAGATCGAGCACCTCTCTCCCACTCAGGTATGGTCCCAGGAATGGTTCCCGGTGCTGCCTAAAGAGAAGACAAGCAGACACAGAAGAACACACAACGAGCAAGCAGTGAGTGCAAAAACACCAGGAGAGTGGCGGGGGGAAGAAATAAACAAATAAATAAATCTTAAAAAAAAAAAGATTTCCTCATGAGAGGAAAGAAGTGTGGGTGAGATAGGGGTGCCAGAGTAGTAGAAATTTGTAGGATGCAGCTAAAGGAGTTCTTAGATGGAACTTGGTAGCTATAAATACATCTATCAGAAAATAAGAAAGGTTCATAATTAATAAAGAAGATATCTAAGTGTCCAAGAAACAAAAGACAATTTGCTCAGATTTGTAAGTCATCAAGGGAATGCAAATAAAAACACAACCAGGTGCCACTACAGATTCATCAGAAGAGCCAACATGAAAAAGATGGAAAACACCAAGTGTCAGTGAAGATATGGAGCAATTGGAATTCTCATACATGCAGCAGTCATTAAAGCTGAACATATATATAACCTGTAAAGTAGGAATTCTACTCTGATATATAGCCAATATAAATAAATACAGGTGTTCACTAAAAACTTGAACTAGAATGTTCATAGCAGCACACTTTGTAATTGTCCCAAACTGGAAACTACTAAATGCCTATTAACAGTAAAATGGATAGATAAATTCGACTATAGTCTCACAACAGAACACCATAAAGTAATGTGATCGGGGGACATACAACTATACACAAAATATGATTAGTTTTCAAAACATAAGATTGAACAAAAGAAGACAGACAAAAAAGGATCTGTACTTTATAATTCTGCTTAAATCAAATGCAAAAATAGACCGAAGTAACCTATGCTGTTAAAAGTCAGGAATAGCGGTTACTCCTGGAGATAGTGCGTAGGAAAAAATAAATGAGCTAACTATGAACTGCAAGAAGTCGACAAAAGAGTAAAACAGTAAATCCAAAGAAATAAGAATAAAAGAGTAAAGATAAGGGTGGAGATGAATGAATTAGAGGACAAAACCATAAGCTGCTTATTTAAAAGCATTATTGAGATAAATCTCAATAAATCTGTGGCAGGACTAATCCAGATAAAAAGACAGAGGATGTAAAAAATACAGAACAAAAAAGGGAAATAACTACAGACATAAAAGATTTTTAAAGTATGATAAGTAGTTTATACATTTGTTAATTCCTAGTATATAAAATGTCAATATTAGCACAAGAAGAAATATACACCTTGAATAGATGAATAAATATTAAATACATTAAAGTGATAAATGCTCCCCTTCCCTGCAAAAAACCCCACAAATCTACATATTTATCAGAGCCATTTCTACCAAAACTTCAGAGAATGATTAATTTCTGCCTTTATGTCTGAAATTTGTTCCAGAAAACAAACAAAATCTTACAGTGCATTTTATGAGACCAAAAAAAAAGGTGGTAATACCAGAAAAGTAGAGGGCCTTTTCATTCATGAACATAGATGCAAAACAAAACAAAACAAAAAAAACCACACATTAAAAATAGTAAAATTGATCTAATAGAAAATTTAAAAATAATATATCATGATTAGTTAAAATTTATCTCAGAAATTCAGGTATGATTCCTTACAAGAAAATCTGTCAATGAAATTCATCAATCAATAAAGGGAAAATGCAGAAAAATAACATATCAGTAGGCAGTAAAAACATTTGATAAGGTTCAACACCTATCTATGATTTCTTTTAAAGTCTCTCAGAAAAAAAAAAAGAAGGAAATTCTTCAATTTGATCATTTTAAATATAAAAAATCTACAGCAAACATAATGAATGGTGAAACTTTAAACTAGTTTCCTTTAAGATCTGGAGCAAGGAGGATGTTCCCATCCCTGCTGTTGTTTATATTGGAGGTTCTAGCAAGTTTTAAAAGAAAAGAAAAAGATATAAGTAGCTGAAAGGAGGGAAAAGAGAGAGAACTGTCACTATTTGACCATCAACCTAGGAAAATGAGTAAAATCAACAAACTATTAAAACTATTTTCTCTGAATCAACAATAATCAGCTAGGAAAATGTAATAAAAATAAAACACTATTCAATTAGCAACAAAACTTATGAAGTAGCTAAGGAATAAATTTCACCCAAAATACATGAAACTTCTATGAAGAAAACTTTAAAACTCTATTAAAGAATCTAAAGAGGATCTAAATAAATAGAATTTTATGCCCTTGAATGGTATAACTCAATATTATAAATTTGTAAATTTAATTTTATATTTTTTTAGGAGGTGCCAGGGATTGAACCTGGGACTTCATACATGGGAAGCAGGCACTCAAACCACTGAGCTACACCTGCTCCCAGATAGTATAACTAATTCTTTAAGAAAAAACTCTAATAAAGGATATAAAGAGGATCTAAATAGATAACATTTCATGCTCTTGCATGATACAATTTATATTATAATAATTATATATTATAATAATGTTTTTCACTAAATTAATCTATAATTTTAATATAATCCAATTCAAAATTCCAGGTGGATATTTTGAGGAAGATGATAAACAAACTGTTAAGTATAAATAAATGTCAACTTTAAAAACATTAAATCTTACAAAGTTAGAGTATAGGATTGGAACTTGCCCTATCTGATATTAACAGACTATTAGCTCTTAAGGCCTGGTAATAATAGGTTTTGTCTCAAGAACAAACAAATAGATCAGTATAATAGACTAGAGAGTTCGGAGGCAATCTTTTATGTACAAGATCTTAACATATACTAAATAGGGTATCAAAAATCCACTGAGAACTGAAGTATTTCTTTTAATAGTAGATAGTGTTGAGGAAACTGGTTTACTATGTGGAGTAATAAAGTGGATTATTACCTAACATCAAATTCAAAGAGAAATTCTAGATGAATTTAAGACTTAAATGTAAAAGAAAAAATAAAATGTCAATAGAAGAAAAAGTCAGAGAATATTTTTATATCCTAGGAGCAGAGACAGACTTTTCAACAAAACTTAGAAAGCACAAACCATAAGACAATACATTGGTTAATTTTATTATATCAAAATGAAAGCTTTCTATTCAGGGAGAAAATTAATAGATAAATTGAAGAAGATACATGTACACTTTAAGAGTGACAATATCTAGAATATGCAGTAAACTCCTGCAAATTAACAAGAAAAAGACAGTGGCCCAAATAAATTAATGGACAGAAGAAATGAACAAGAAATCTACTGAAGTGAAAAAAACAAACCAAAAAAAATTGATAAATTCAAATTAAAATAACAATGAGACATCACTTTACACCTGTTAGATAGGAAGACAATTAGGAAGTTGAATGACACTAAGTGTAGGTGGGGACATCTCTTAGATCATATTCTCCAGACAATGATTCCTATGCAAGTGATTTATTAAGGAAGTCCTTCCAGGATAAACTTATTTGGGGGAAGCAAGAAGGAAAAAGGGAGAAACCAAACAAAGATATATTTCAGAGTTCTACCTCAACCTGATCCTGTGGGGAGTTCTGGGGAGGAAATTACACCTCAGTCTGAACCACTTCAAGGCAAAGGAGCTGGACTTTCATACTTATAGTGTTGCCACCGATCGCCTACAGGATGCCCTGGGGGGATATAAATTTCCTATTTTCTGGGCTAAGTGGCTCTAATAGCCCAAGGGCAGGCCTCTAAAGAAGGGGTCTTAGGACTGGCCAAAAACAAATCACACAGAAACTGGGAGATGGACCCACAGAAACAGATAAAGGGATCCGTTAGTTTCTGGGCAAAGCAACCATAGTGGCTGCTGTAAGATGTGAGAACGCAGGAAAATTCACGGACTAGTAGTTGAAACATAGATTGATACAAGTCATTCTGGAGAGCAAATTACATCAGACAAGCATATGCATATCTTATGATCCAGCATTTTTATTTTGGCATCTATATCCCAAAGAAATTCTAGTATGGGTTTATTAAGAAATACACATAAGGTTGTTTATTGCAATATTATTTGTGGTATTGGAGAGAGAGAAGTAAAACATGGATATTCATCATAGTTGAGAATAAAGGTAAAATGTGGTAGAAGTACACTGTGGCAGTTTGAAATTCTTTTGTGAGAGAGAACTAATCCACTCCTGTGGTTGCAAGACCATTTTAACTGATATATGTCAGTGAGATGTGACTTCAGTTGAGTCTCCGCCCTCTTGCTAGATCTGATAAAAATGTAGACACACAGATAGGCACAGAGAAAAAGGGGAACCACCATGTTATATTAATCCTGCCATGATAAGAGAGAGAACTGCAGGAAAATAGAAGCCCCCCCGCCCCCCAAGCTCAAAGAGCTGAGACCCAGGGAGAGATAAGCCCAATAGCTTACAGCTGAATTCAGGAAGAAAGCAGAGCAACAAGACTGATAGAGAAGGCCTGGATAGAGACAAGCGCTATGCCTGATAGCTGACAGCTGAGCTCCAGAAGCTGGGCTCCGAGAGATGGTAGATTCTGAAGGAGAATGCAGAGACCTTGGAAGAGATCCGAGGCCATCTTCGCCACCTGACACTGACTTTGGTGAGAAAGCATCTCTGATGGTGCCTTGTTTGGATATCTCACGGCCTTGGAACTGTAAGCTTTTACCCCAAATAAATCCCCTTATAAAAGCCAACTCATTTCTGGTACTTTACATTGGCAGCACTTTGGCAGACTAAAACATACACAATGGAGTTGTTTCATTTCTTTTTTTAAAATATACTTTTAAAAATTTTTATAAGATACTTAGATTACATAAATGTTAAATAAAAAATATAGTAGTTTCCCATATAATAGTCTCCCTACCCCTCCCACATTTTCCCTCATTAACAACATCCTTCATTAGTGTGGTACATTTGTTACAATTGATGAACACATTTTGGAGCATTGCCATTAAGCATGGATTATAGTTTATATTATAGATTACACTCTCTTCCACATAATTTTGTAAGTTATGACAAGATATATAATGGCCTGTATCTGTCATTGCAATGTCATTCAGGACAATACCCAAGTCCTGAAAATGCTCCCATATAATACTTGTTTTTCCCTCTCCCTCCCCTCAGAACCTCCAGTGGCCACTGCCTCCAAATCAATGATAAAGGTTCTTCCATTGCTAGAATCAAAATAAATCTACAGTAGAATACCAGTAAGTCTACTTTAATCCATTGTTTATTTCCCAATCCTGAGGATTCTGGGATGGTGATGCCCTCTCCACCTCTAATTGAGAGGGGCTTGAACCCATGGGGCAGATGGATGGGACTATCTTGCTTGCAGTTGCAGACTCTCTTGGTTCCTTGGGATGATTGTTGTCCATCATTATCTCCTTGTTGTCCTGGGTGAGTCCAATGAACTGGAGAGTAGGTGGTGCAACCCTGTTGAGATTCAGGGCCCATTGGCACATGGACAGCCCAAAGATTTAAGTCTCTTGGACATACAA
>JAQZBX010002594.1:0-37056 GCA_029593785.1 Cabassous unicinctus
TTTGTGAGATCCTGTGTGTCACTTAAGGAAGGCTTAAGTCTCTCAGAGTTTTCAAAGGGCAACGTCTGCAAGACAAACTTTTTCCCTGTTAATGGTGACCTTCTCTCAGAGTCTAACTTTGACTCGAAGCTTTTGTCTCTTTCCTGTATTCTTTCAAAGACAGCTTCCCTTTCCAGGAGGGGATGAGGAAGATCAAGACAGAAGGGGTAAAATTAAAAGAAACAACAAAACAGTCCCAAAAAGCACCTCATCCTGTCATATCTGTTCTTCAATTCCCTGAAGAAAAGAGATGAAAATTCTGCTCTTGATTTGCCTTGAATTGGGCTAAGGAAGCATATGGGACAGAACAATTCAGATGTAAATATTGGATTTATTAATTTCATTTCTCTTACCTCTGCCTTCTTTTTGATATAATGATGTTTTATACTAAGCATACTGCAACATTTTTTATTGATGCAATGGGCAAAAATATTGTGTCAAAACAAATACAACAGAGCTGTTTACATCTGGTGCTGCTAAAATTTCTTATTTTAAGTAAGACCTTGTTAATTTTACCCACTTATTTTCAGTAGGTGACCAAGATGTTCAATCAAATCATTTTTTAATTTTTTGTTTATTTTTTATTTCAGTTTCAATCAAATCATTTTTGAATTAAAATATCTATTGTGAGCAAATGGAGCCACAGAATCAAAAAGGTGGTTGTAGTCAAAAGATAACTGAAAATAATCCAATCAGTAAAGCAGTAGAGAACCACAGAGTAAGGGAAGGACAAACACCATTACATCACAGTATCTGTTCTTTGCCAAGATTCTCCCTGTGCTGCCCATGCCTCAACGCTTTATCTGTTCTGGGTATGCATTTAGCAGATAGCTCCTGTTATAGCATTCATTCCTGATTAGACTCTTTTGTCTTTGGGTAGAAAACACCCACCTTTATGGCATCTTCTTTGTGGCATTTTGGCTTGGCCATCCTGCCTTCAAGGCCAGTGCTGTTCAGTGGACTCTGGGTTCCCTTTGATCACAGAGAACTCCTGTGGAAAGGTTTTGGTCAGGAACAAACCACCATGTGATAAGGGTGATGTGATTATTCTCTTCACTTCTTGGAGCTGCCAAAACTGGAGCAGAGCTTACCAGTGCAGGGTACCTGGAAGGTCTTTAGGGTTTCCTGCTTCTGGCTGGAAACATGGAGCCTGAGAGGATACAGAAAAATAACAGGGTCGAGGGCAGTGCTCTCTTAATGGGTACTGGTGATGCTTAAGGAAGAGATATCATATGGGAGTTGATTTTAGTTTTAAATTGGCCATTAATCTTGCTATAAAGAAAAAAAAAAGAACTCCTCTCAATCATGTTTTTATTAATGTGTGCTTGTGTCATGATTTTAATTTCCAGGTGGAATCTTTATTTTCAAGGACACTCTTTCTTTCCTATTTGCCAAATTGTGCCAGTATGAATTCTTTAATTCCAAGAATAGATTGGGCAAAAGCAGAAGACAGACTCAGATGGAATGAAGGGCCTTTGAAGGTCAACTAGAGTACAGAGTTTAAAATGCTTATTTAATTATTATTATTTGTATTTCAGGAGAATCAAATGCCAAGCAGCTGAAGGCCAAGGCAGCCAGGGTGATACATGTAAGCTCAAAAAAGTGGGAGGCTCAGGAATGCTGGGTCATGGTGTTTTAACCACAGAGTTACACCAACCAGTGAGAAGACTGTCCACCTGCAACTTTGAGCATACTTTGACTTTGAATCTGGGCAAGGGCCTATGTTTTAGGTTGTCAAAGGCCTGCCAATGCAATGTACCAGAAATCTGTTGGCTTTTATAAAGGGGATTTATTTGGAATAAAATCTTACAGTTCCAAGACCATGGAAAGTCCAAAACCAAGCACCATCAGAGATGCTTTCTCACCAAAGTCCGCTACCATGTGTTAAAGCAAGATGGCCACCAATCTCTCCCCAGGTTTCAGCCTTCCCTTCCGGGCTCACTCTTTCCTCTTGAGCTTCTCCATGGGCCCAGCTTCTTGGGGCGTCATGCTTAAGTCATCCTGTAGTCCTCTCTCTACTGGCATAGGGCTTGTTTCTTTCCTGGCCTCGAGTATCAGTCTCGGCTGTTCCATTCTCTTCCCAAGTTCAGCTATACACTTTCAGGCAAATGGCTCAGCTCTCCCTTGAGCTTCTCCTTTCTGTCACATGGCAGGATGAAAAATGGCAGAGCTCTCCCTTCCTGTGTCTGTCTGAGTGAGTGTCCATTTGTATCAGACCCAGCAAAGGGGTGGGGACTCAACTGGAGTCATGCCTCACTGACATAGTCCAATTAAAAAAACCCTACAGCAATCTGATCAAGTAATCTAATCAAGGCCCCTTGTAGCAGTTTGGCAGTTTGATGTAGTTATGAATTCCAAAAATAGATATTGGATTATGCTTGTAAACTGGTCTGCTAATCTTGGCATGATTAAGTTATGATTAGGGTGTTGACTGGGCCATGTCAGTAGGGCGTTGAGCCCCACCCTTTGGTGGGTGGGGTCTCAAAGATAAAAGACATTGTAAACGACAGAGTTGGAGTAGTTCTTGAGTTGGAGTTCTCATGTTGGAGTTTTGATGCTGGAGCTGGGGAGGGGAGAAGACGGAGGAGCTTGGTTGTGAGGAAGGAGAGAAGGCCCTGGGATAGAGATGAGCCATTCACCTGATAGTCTACAGCTGGCCTTGTGGAGGAAACAGAGGAGCTGAGCCCAGAAAGAAATGGAGCCACGGGAAGAGAGGAACCCAAGAAGCCTGAACCCTCGCAGACATCAGCAGCCATCTTGCTCCAACACATGGCAATAGACTTTGGTGAGGGAAATAACTTATGCTTTATGGCCTGGTAACTGTGGACTTCTACCCCAAATAAATACCCTTTATAAAAACCAACCAATTTTTGGTATTTTGCATCAGCACCCCTTTGGCTGACTAATACACCCCTCAACTGAATTTAATGCAATCAAAGGGTATCACATACAGGGGAACAGATTAGTTTACAAACATAATCTTTCTCTTTTTAAGATTCATAAAATAATCTCAAACTGCCATAGCCTGCATCTGCCAGGTGGCTTTTTTTTTTTTTTTTTAATTGAATCTTGAAATACCTCTTGGTCCATTTTAATTTTCCTGTCCTCACTAATTTTTCCTTTTTGGGTTTGAAATATGTTTTTGACCATCTTCAAATTCATGGGGCTATATTTCTGAAATTCTCATTTTTACATAATTCTCTGAAAGTATCTTTTTCAAAAAGTTATTAAACAGAATGAAGGAACTGATTTGAGAATTCTTGCTTGTGAACTCAGCTCCTAATGGTATTACCTGTAATGTCAGGGAAATATCTTTCTGTGAAAGAAATGATTCTGTTGAATATTAAGACATTTTCTAATTGGACGGTAATTCATATGGTATAGAAACCATAGCTTTTTATTATGGAAAGGTAAGGAAACCCAACTGTAGATGGAGGTCTCAGGGAAAGAATGACCAGTTTATTTTGTGTAGCTATAAAATACTAGCTATAGGACTAACAGGTCAAAGTTATCAGAAAGAGAATTTCTATACAAAATACAAAGATTTCTAATGGTCGAAAGTGTTAAAAAACAATGTGGTCACTAGAGCCTGGAAGGCATTTTATCAATCAGAGCTCTCAGAAGGAAGTAGAGGGAATGAGCATGAAGGAAATGGGGGAAGGAGTTTTGAAATTGGGGGTGGGGGGCAGGGAGGGCAGGCAGCTGGGCCTATAGGTAGCTTATCAACAGAGCTGGGAAAGAAAACCTTAGGAAAAGGAGGCTGATGCTAGCAGGGAAGTGGGATAGAGACCAAGAACTAATTAGTTGGTGAGGCCTGGGAAGGTAATGGACATGTATGAGCTTTCCCAGATCTTGCCTTGTTGCCTAATGAATTTTTTTTACTTTTCCAACTTTAAGAATTATGAAAGTCCATAATTTCCTGGTGGACTTGCAAAACCACCCCAGCTCATCAGGCCTTTCTTCCTAGTTTCTGAGACCATCTTTCCGATATCACCCTCTTGAAAAAGTTATTTGGAGCTCTACTGATTATATCTTATTATTGGAACTTTTCTAGCATCTTCAATGTGTATGTGTCTGTGTGTATGCGTGTGTGTGGGGGGGCAACAACAAAACCCAAAACCAAAACAGCATGAATTTTTATAGACCATATTTCTCAGAAGAGACAAGAAGGGCATCAATGAAGAGCAAGCATTGAGAGGGTCCACAATTGTTTCAGAGCCAGTTCAACCATTCATAGAGGGAAGCCTTCATAGAAACAGCTGCAGAAAAGCAGTTAAATGATTTTCTTCCAGCTCTGGGGGAGACTGTCTAATATGATGCAGTTGTTGCAAAGGAGCCCTGCTAATGACATCTAACCAAATATCAGCTCAATAAATTGCTTCCCTTCATTAATCTGAGTGTCAATGTCTGTAATAATGGTGTTTACATAGCAGAATATCTAAGAGAAGGATAATAAGGATCTGTTTTGGGGATATGTGGGGGTGGCCCCATGGAAACAAGCAATATATAGCTGGTCCCTTGACTCTGCTAAATCAAAATCACTTCATTCATTCTTTCAGGCCACAATTATTCTTTGAGTGCCTACTGTGTGCCAGGTACTGCGCTAGGCCCTTAGCTAGCAATGAATAAAATCCTTCAGGGACTTTATGGTCAGTGGAGAAGCAGTAGTAATTACACACACACATAACAGTGATAAGAGCTAGGAAGGAAAGGTATGAATTTCTTTGTAAGAGTATAATGGAGGAAACAAGTTTAGATGGAGCTTGACCACTTTTCCAGAAAAATTAGGGTTTCAGGATGGAAGAGCTTGTCATATTGTATGGGTGATTGTGGCTCTCTCTAGGAGACTCTTTGGGCTTATAGACTCTTTGGGAGTCTGGATAGAAATCAACATTGAGTCTCTACTAACCACCAAATCTGTATGTGACTGTCTCAAGAAAATGGAAGTTTCCTTATTCCAACCATTAAATAACAGAGTTTAGTTAGGTGCTTTTAAGTGGCAATGGTGATCATTTGTGTAATTAGCAATAAGCACATGTATATGTTAACAAAAAGTTAAACATAGAATTACCATGTGACCCTGCAATTCCACTTATAGGTATATACCCCAGTGAATTGAAAAGAGGTACTCAAACAGATACTTGTATGCCAATGTTCATAGCAGCATTATTTACAGTAGCCAAAAGTTTGAAATAACACAAATGTCCATCAAAAAATGAATGGATAAACAAAATGTGGTATATCCATACAATGGAATGTTATTCAGCCATAAAAAGGAATGAAATTCTGATACATGCTACATGGATGAACCTAAAAAGCATTATGCTAAGTGAAATGTTAGGCACAAAAAGAAAAATGTGCTATGATACTACTTTTATGAAATATCTAGAAAATTCGTAAAGACAGAAAGTTACCAGGGGCCAGGGCCAGGGTGAGGGATGGGGAGTTATTACTTAATGGGTATAGAGTTTCCATTTGGGGTGATAAAAGTTTGGTCATAGATGGTTAAAATGGTTAAAATTGGGAAGCGGATGTGGCTTAAGTAATTGGGTTCCTGCCTACCACATGGGAGGTCCCGGGTTCGGTTCCCGGTGCCTCCTGGAGAAGGCAAGCTGGTGTGACTGGCAGGTGCGGTGAGCTGGTGCAACAAGATGATGCAACAAAGAGACAAAGAGGAAAGGCAATGAGAGACACAACAAACCAGGGAGCTGAGGTGGCTCAAGTGATTGAGCATCTCTCTCCCACATGGAATGTCCTGGGTTCAGTTCCCAGTGCCTCCTAAAGAGAAGATGAGCAGACACAGAGAACACACAGAAAATGGACACAGAGAGCAGACAGTGGGCGCAAACAACAGGGGTGGGGGTGGGAGGAATAAATAAAATCTGAAAAAAAAAAAGGTTA
Source organism: Cabassous unicinctus (assembly GCA_029593785.1). Taxonomy (NCBI): domain Eukaryota; kingdom Metazoa; phylum Chordata; class Mammalia; order Cingulata; family Chlamyphoridae; genus Cabassous; species Cabassous unicinctus. The sequence goes on from JAQZBX010002594.1 coordinate 5,941, forward strand.
AAATGGCAAATTTTATTTTAGATATATGTTACCACAATAAACTTCCCAAAAGTGATAGTTGCACTGTAAATGAGACTGAGACGAATGTATCTCTGGACAGCTGTGTAATATTTACCACTGTCTACCCACTGCCAAGCCTTAGGCAGATTAAAAGTCACTGGTCACCTGATGCTCTTTCAAAGTTTGTAACAAATGTTTCACAACAATGCAAGGTTTTGGTGGTGGGGTGATGTATGGGAACTTTGTATGATGATATGCATGTTTGTTTTGTAAGTTCACAACTTTTACTATACACTTATTGTTTATGTATGTTCATGTATGAATGATATACTTCAATACAATTTTATTTTTAAAAAAATCATTAGTCACCATGGTGCTCACAGATCACTGGTGTGTATCACTTTAGGGATGAACGAGGGTCACCTCTGGACAGAGCATGTTTTCTCTGAACTCTGGTGTCTACACGCTGGCTCACCTGATTCAGGTACCCTAGAGCCTCCTGAGTCACCCTGAGGGTGACAGGAAAGGTCTTAAGTCTGACTGGTTGCCAGGGGGTGCCAGGCGGACGAGTGCTGTGGTCTAGCATTAGCTACAGTAGTGCAGGTCCAAGGAGGAGCAAGTGAATGTCCAAGCAAATGTGACTCACTGGCAGGAATATCGTAGCACCTGGAAAACTTCACAAAATGGCATAGAATATACCTATACCATTTCAGCCCCGATTTCATTGAGTGAGGGAGTGGACTTTATATGTTATCATGTAACTTGAATATATCTTCATCTCCGCCCTCCTCCTCACTGACTACATTTATTGAAATCTTACAGGCTCTGCTTTAAGCTCTATTTATTGTTTATCTATCTCTCTAAAAGTTCATTTAATTCTCACAACTGATCACTAGAAGGTAGGATTTTTCAAATTTATCCTCTTCATAAACGTGAAGCTGTTTTCCAGTTACCAAAAGGAAAGAGTTAGAATTTTTAAGTACATGGTATTCCCTCTACCCTGCCTGCCCACCTGCCACTTGGAATTTTATTCAGAATTTGACTGCCATTTTTGGCTTCAAGGGTAGGAGGAGGCCAGAGTAGTTTGGGGAAATCTACCAGGCTCTTTAAAGTCACAAGTGCTTGGTGACATACTATATGATTCTATGTGTGTCTCCCAACAATGTTCTGGGGATGACAGTGACTATAAGCTGCACAAGGACAGAGATTTCTTCCATTTTGATAATGCTTTTCCTCCATGCAATAGAAAACGCCTAGCACATAGTAAGTGCCCAGTAAATACTTGTTGAATAAAAGAAATAAAGTCTGGATTTTCTGTTTGGAACCACTTCCAAATCTCTATGTGATCATGGACAAGTAATCTAATATTTCTGTTTCTAATTTATTCCCTCTTACCATATCTGGTTTGGTTATAAATGAAAGAGTGGTTGGAAGCCACACAGAACTCAGAAGGTAAACAGTGCCCTTAGGAACAAAATAATTTTCATTGATCGTCAAAGGTAAGTGAAATAAGCAAAAGTCAACAAGTGACCTTCCTATCTAGATATGTGTTCACCCATGTTTAACTCTAATGCATGCCACCTAAGAAGCTCTAAGCCCTCGCCCTCCCTCTACTTCGAATTCACATGGGTGGTGTTGAAGGCAAGGGGTATCGTCTAAGCATTTGTGAACATACTTGGTGTCTTTCAACCTAGCAGTAGAAGCCTGGAATCGTTAGTGCCAACTAGATGTCATCAACCTCCAGTATTTTATGAGCCTCTTAAAAGGGTGAGTATCCAGGAATGATACTCGAGCAGTTTGTCAGGGCACCGTGCAATAACTACCCTAAGGAGCTGCTTCTTGGACTGAAATCAAATTGCAATGGCTCCACACAGCCGATGGAGGTTTTAATACCAATCCAGTCCATCACCCACAGAGAATGCTATTAATAACCAGGTAAAAGCCTTTGTGTATAAGCCGATTCCATTTACAGTTATATCATGTCAGGCGGATGTCAGCGTCCTATCTTGTCTCAGCCATAATGATGGCTAATATGATCCATACAGGATAATAGATGGGGTGGGAAGGATTACGGAGTTAAAAATCAATCAGGGCTTTCTCATACATTTCTGTGCTTTTGTGGCTGGTTAAATCATCAAAGTCTCAAGATTGATTTTTTTTTGCTTTAGTAATCAATCCTTCACAATCTGTTATCTCTTTCCTCCTCTTTCTCCCCACTGCCCCCACCTTTTTAAAGACATGTAGACAAGAGTTAAGTTCTTTCTCTGGATAAATACAGAGACGCACTCTGCCTGAGAGGGAAGATTTATCACGTTTTGAAGGCAGAGCTGAAAAGTTGTGCTTGCTACTCTACTAGACAGGCAAGATTTGGATTTGATAAGATGAAATAGTTTGTTCTTTTCAAAAATAAGTCATTTTGTTCCTGGATATTTGGTACATTATTTTCATCAGCTAAAGTAGAAACTCAGTTTATATCTCTAAAGGAAATCTGGTTATGACATTTAAACTGTGACACATGTTAGCCTGAAACAGTGGCATCCTCAAGCACTGAATGCAGCAACAGATCACATCTCTGACTTTTGAGATATATATGATGTATACGTGTGCACTTATTTCCTAAGGTTCTAAGGCACAGCAGTGAGAGCGCTAATTTGATACAGATGAGCTCAAAGGGGAAGCCATATATCTGCTATTCTTGAGAAGTTAGACAACTTTGGACAAAAAAAATACACTATAAAAATTCAAGTAATTGTCTTGGGACAGGTTGGCAGCCGCAAGTAGATATAGGGAGAGGCAAAAGGAGAGACAGTAAAGCGTGAGGTTTGGTGATGGGTAAGAAGTGGGACAGGAACCTCCTGATGGGGCCTATGAGGAATTGGAAGGGGCCCTGTGTGTCAGCACAACTTATCTGTTCCCAGCACAGCAGGTGATGTCAGGAGGGCCAGCATGGAGTGATAGCACTCTATAGGTGTCAGGAGCATATGAACTTGGAAGGGGCCATTCATTCACTCACATCACAATCTTTCATTAAACAGGCACTGTGCTGGGAGCAGCAGATGCAAACACATCCTCAAGGAACTCATTGTCTTCTGTGGGAAAGAGATGTAAACAAATAATTTGAATGCAATGAGATAATTGCCACTGTTGATGGATACACAAGACCTGGAATGTACTCTGAGCAGGAAGGCAGTGGGAAGCCTGAAGGTTCAGTGGCAGGCTGGGAAGGACAACCCAGTAGCTGTCTTCACAGTAGTCTAAACGTTTCCTGTGCCTAGTGCCTTCCATTTGCCCCTCCAGAATTACTCATCCTCCTCTACTCTATGAGGACCAATAGTGTTTCCTGAAAGAAGATTGAGGTTAGGATGTTTATTCCCCAAGCAGCCTTTTAAAGGTGGCTGTGCCCCCTGCCCAAAGGTCAGAGCTTCTCTTGAGGCAGCACTTTCTCTTCCTGGGTTCTGGCAGCCTCCCTTCCCATTCCCTTTAGGCCTAGAGGTAACAGCTTTGGTCTCTAGCACTATTCCTTGGGATTTCCTTATACCCAACCTACACATTTATAAATTGTCACTTTATAAACTCCTCTCAAATTATCTTGATTTGGGGGCATGGTCTGCTTCCTGCTGCAACCCCGACTAGTTGGTCCGTATCTCAATTTCATTACTCCCTTGTCATTGCTACCAACCTCTCCAGGCTACTGCCATCTCCAGCAATAGCTTCCCAATTCACTCTCTGATTTCACTCTTGTGTTTCTACCACCTATTAACTACACAGTAGCCAAAACAATCTTTTGAAAAATGGAAATCAGATCACGACAATCTTGCTAAAAACCCTTTGATGGCTGCCCAACACTTTTGTAAAATCCAGAGTTCCTTCCCTGCCTTAGAAAACCCTTCTGAAGTAAGCCTTTCCATTCCAACCTCATATTCCAGCTACCCTGGCCTTTCTGATCATGCAAATGCTCCAATGCTTTCCATCAAATAATTGCTCTTTCTGTCATTCACATCTCAGAGGGGTCTTCCATGACACCAAACTAAAGTGGCCAACCAGTTGCTTTCTGTCACATCAAGTTATTCCAATTTTCTACATAGCTTCCTCCCTTCCTGCTCCCCTCCCTTTATCACTCTTTCTCTCTCTAAATCTCTATCTATCTATCATATAATCCATCTATCTATCAACTGTCTATTGATTGATCTATCATCCTCCTTCCACTAGAATATAAGCTCTATTGGAACAGGCAACTTGTTTCTCTTGCTTTGTACTATATCTCCACCACTTCATACAGTACCTGATATATAGAAGGCAATAAATAAATATTTGTTGAATGAATGAATGAGCAAATCAGAGGACCCATTCCTTGAAGAAACAAGGAATGAGTCTAGTTTCCAAAACAGAGATTCAATCAGGAAAAATAGAAGAATTTGGCTACTAGACTTGGTAGGATTAGATAGAAATTCATTTTTTTGGAATTGGGGTAATGGCCAGACAAGAATTTCAGAATCATGCTAGGGTGGGGATTCTTAACATTTATTGGGTGTGCCGTGGATTCCTTGGCAGTCTGATGATGCTGATGAACTCCTCCTCAGAAAAATATTTTTAATGCATAAAATAAATTATCTAGAAATACAAGAAATACCAATTATATTGAAATACAGTTATAAAAATATTTTAGAATTATGATATGCTTTATTAATAGATTAATAATAAAATCTAGCAGTGAGTCTAATAACCACCAGAAGTTTGAAGTAGTGATAAGTGTAAGTGATATTTTTGAGACATCTGCAACAACAAATATGGTGATATGGAAATACCTGTGATTTCTCTAAGTCCCATATATGCTAATTTTCTATTCTGGTTTGTTCTCTATGTTCACAGTTTAAGGAAATGCTAAGTTTAGTTAGAATTCAGTGAAAAAATATTTTTTTTCTCATCCAAGTTCATAGATTTCCTGAATTCTATCCACTGACCCCTTGGGGTGTCTCTTTAGAAACTTGGTGGGGGTGGGCATGGAGGTGGAAGTTCAGTGTCTTCATCAAGGAGAGAGGGGCCTGGCAGAGGCTGGAGTCAGACAGGAAAGAAATGATTGGCCATGTACGGGCTTTATGAGCACACGTGAATGACCCTAGTATAATTGGTGCATCTCAGAAGAACTGAGCTTAGATGGTTCCTTGAACCTGATCTGAACCATTGCCCTTTAAAGCCTGAATTTCCCTGCTAGAAATCATGAACAAGAATGTTTTCTGGTAGAGGTCTGGGACTTCCTGCTTCTCAACGGTTAAAGAAACTGTTTCAGGAAGAAACTTCATACAGCATCTCTGTGTTTCTCTTGGCTCATTTTTATTCCCATACCCATCAAAATTGGGGAAATGAAATCCTGGGGTTCTTGCAGGACATTCCATACATATTTACTGTAAAAAAGAATCCCTCTTGAGGAGGGTTTTGGAGTAGGGCATTGAAGTTCTAACATTACATATGGCATGCATAAGCACTTACAGATGGATTTCCTTAGGTTCATTCATAACATGTACAGTCTCTATACTCGTCTTTAACCACATTGGTTTGGGATGTGTGAAATCCATCTGTGAACTATCAGGGTTGGAGATGCTCCCACTCACCCTAGTTAGGAAAAGGGTTACTTGAATGTGCTCCTCTCTCTCTGCTACAAGGAAACAGGCCAAGACCAACTTTCAGATACTGACATATGGCTTACTATTTGCCTGGATGTGCTGTTCTTCATCAATAAGAAGGCTTTGATAGAATGCAAATTTCTATTATATGAAATCTCTGAAATTAATGGACACCCTTTCCCATGTATTTTGTGGGAAATACAAATACATAGAAAAACTGAGCTATTATAAAGCCCCTCACAAGTTTGGCTCATGGTAAGATTGTTTTGATCTGGTTAAAAAATAAAAAAAAATTAAATCTAGGCACTGAGTAATTCAGAGTGTCTTAGAACCCTGATGAGTATTGTATTGAACCAAAGAGTTCATTGGTGTGTAAAACTTGAAAATCCTTCAAAGTTTTCTTCTCGCATGCTACCTATCAGCTTCTTTTATAGTAGGACAGTTTTCCAGGGGTAACTAATCCTAATGTTTTGTGACAGCTCTTGACTTTGTGGCTAGTTTTCAAGTGAATTTGAATGGCTTTGGGTTGTTGAGATAATTCACTTCAATATAGCTTGACATGTGACATCTTATTTTATTAAACAGAGAAATTGGAATGGAAATCAAGAGCATGAAACACTCTTTGCTAAAATAAATCGGCAACAATTCCCTATAGATTTAGAGCAGAAATGGGGTTTAGTCTTATAAGCCCATCCTTAGGACATACAGCAAATTAAAACCAGGTGTAACCTGTATCACCACAGCCTGTCCTTTCCAACCACTTGTGTTTTTTTGTAGCTACTTTGTGTGATTCTGATAAGTAGCACATTTTCCCCTAGTAGGGACTTGCCAAAGTATTCAGTAGAAATCACAAAAGCATGTAAAAAGAGCAAAAAAAAAAAAAAAACCCTACTTTTCTATTTCAATTTACAGTGTGGAGTGCTGAGAGCTTCTTGTTTGTGGGAAAGATTATTTCTTACTCAATGTCCTATGGACTAGCTGATTGTTGTATGAGCCGGATGATCTGGCAGAGGATAGTTCTATAAGAGGACCAGATTGAAACACATTAGGACTAAGTAGGATTCAATCCCCTTGACAGGAAGTCAGGACTGAACCTGACTGACTCTCTAGTTGTGGCCTGGAAGGTGTGGCCAGGAAGAGCCAACACCTCTTCCTGGTTCCATTCCTGGGTTAAATGATTTTGCCTTTTAGGCCTAAACTTTTACAAGTAATTAGCAGTTGACTCTTCCCTGAGCGCCATTCTTTTTATCCATTTTCCAACCAAATCCCCATTGAAATCAACAACTAGACTTATTGATTTAATTTAGACTAATTTAATTTTAATCGATGACTACAGTTGCTTTCATTGGAGGTTTAAATTAAGAAAGTCCCAATGATGTAAACTAATGGATTTTGGTATTTCATAAATGTTTACCTTTAAATTGCTAAGTCCAGAGAAGAAATGGGCCTATAACTTTTAGAAAACTTTCATGATATGACAGAAACAATAGAATACTCACTTTCACCCCAGGAGTGCTATCCACTGTCTAAAATCCTATTCTCCTTATTGGGAAGTGATTGGTTTAAGACTAATTTCCCACAAACTGCTGTATTGAACACTCATTCACCTTGGGAGCCAAGTCAGGGTGGGGCCAGCTTTGTAAAGGGAGCAGAATTCTGACAGCACAAATTTCATTCCTTTCTGATTGCTCAGAGGAACAGTTACCCCACCCAGCATGTACAGAGAAGTCTGGGCCCTGATGCTTTTTTAAGAAAAAATGAATAGTCTCTTTCTTGCCTTGAAAACTTTAGCTCATGCAGTTCCCATTGACTTTCAGAAGACTTAGGAATAATTTGAATACTGGACTTGTGTGTTGAAGCCATTGGCAAATGTTATGGTCAGAACTGACCAGTATTCACCACTGTTTTTAATTCTGTAAGAATCCCCCTCCACTTCCATTCTGAGTTTTAATGTCTTTTCATCCTGGCCAGAAGCTTCAGCTATTTTTCTCCATGCTTGACCTGGCCATTTATCCTACTTTCTTTTGGCATAAGAATAGAAAACAACATTTGCAGCATCCCTAAATTAATTATACTTTTCTCAAGCTAAAGAACTGTGACAGAGCCACAAAACAGCAACTGAAAACTAATTCCTTAAAAGAATATGAAAAAAGGAAGTTGTATAAGATAGGGTAATTAATCTTGCAATAAAAATAATTGTTTACAGTTAAAATTAATGTAACATGCATTCCTCAGCAGATAATAAATTATGGACTTTCTCATTAGCATTTGAATTGATTTCCTCTAATTTCTGAGGAGCACATGAGCATGTGACTAGATTAAGTTTAATTGGACTACAGCTGGTGCTGATTGTACACACATAGGGTGGGGGCTTTGCTGACTGATTGGCTGTCTGTGTTTTGTTTCCATCGTCTTTCTCTTTCTCTACTGCTTCTCTTCTCTTTTTTCCCTATAGGAAGAAAGGTTGAAAATGCTAGAATTTTAATATAGAACTAATGTTAGCCAATGAGCTCCAACCAAGAAAGGCTATGATATACTATATGATTATTATGTAATATAATTGTTATTACCATCTTCACATCATAATATAATTATTATTTTGGCAACAACTAACGTATTGAGTATTTACTAAGTGCCTGCATGTATTTTAATCTTCACAACAGCTTTATTGCAGGTGTTATTTTTCTCCTCATTATATAGATGAGGAAACTAAGGCTCACATGGGGTAAAATAATGTGTCCAAGGTAGCATAGATGGACATGATGAAATCAAGTTTAGTAACCAGTGTTAATTCTAGCTATCGTGCACTTAACAATTTTGCTGTTCTGGTTATTTGAAGAATCAAACATTCTAATTACCCTATTGATGGGGAATGAAAAATGGGTAACCTCTGCTCCTAACTAAACATCTGGACAGGTGGCATAGCATCTACAGGAAATGGAAAACTGCTAAGAAGGGGTTAATTTACAGCTGATAAAGAACTAACATAGTCATCAAGGAAACAGGCAGGATTTCTAATGGGCTCATAATTAGAGAAAAGCCTGAGTCCAGTTAATATTGGGCTTTCTAAAAAGTGGGAAGGAACCAATATTTCAGAAAAGGCAAGGGGAAGAATTGGTGAAATTTAGGCCCAATTCTATGAAGGGTGTGTCTGATTAGAGCTGAAGAAATTAAGGACAGAAGAGTAACTATAGTTTTTCGTCCTATCATGGGATGTTTTCTTCTAGAATAAATTTCTTACTTAAATGAAGTAGAAGAATTATTTAGAGCAATTTGAAAATTAAGCTCCTTCAGAGAATTCTGTGGGATGTCGGCGGTATGAAGGTTTGATCTTGCTTGCTGGAGAGGGTACTTAGCTCCTCTTAAGTGTTTGGCTCATTCCCACAGGAAGGGCTCCAACCTTTTACTGTATTGATATACAAGAAAAGAAGCAATTCTGGGAGAGAGATTCCTGGTATTTTCAACAGAAAGTAATTTTTTGGCACAAAATAATTTTAGGTGAATGTAATGGCTTGTTCTTCTGGGCTGCCATTAGCACCTGTGCTTGGCTCAGAGTTCTATTGTACTTGCCTTAAAACATAGAAATTGTTTACATGACAGCTCCCTATAGACTGTGCACTCCTTGAGGATGGGGTCCACGTTCAGTGTAAGAAATAAACAAAAGTTGTAGGTATTAGCTTCAATTCTAAATAAAAATTTCCTAATTGTAAATAAAGTCGGATCTCAAACTTCCTTAACCCTCTCTTATTTGCTAAATGTATATTCCTACATAATGTTTTTTTTAATTAGAGAAGTTGTGGGTTGACAGAACAGCCATGCATAAAATACAGGATTCCCATACACCATCCTATTATTAACACCTTGCGTTAGTGTGGTACATTTGTTACAATTGATGAAAGCTCATTTTTACAATTGTACTATTAACTATAGTCCATGGTTTAATTTAGGATTCACTGGTTGTATAGTGTAGTTCCATGGATTAAAAAAAATTTTTTTTTTCAGTTACCATATATACAACCTAATATCTCCCCCTTTAACCAGTGCTGCTAATTACGTTCACAATATTGTGCTGCCATCAACACCACCCATTGCCAAAACATTTCCATCATTCCAAGTAGGAGCTCTGCACATTTTAAGCCTTAACTTCCTATTCCCTATCCTCACCTTGTCCCCTGGTAATCTATATTCTAGATTATGACTCTATGAGTTTGCTTATTTTAATTATTTCATATCAGTGAGATCATACAGTATTTGTCTTTTTGTGTCTGGCTTATTTCGTTCAATATGATGTAATCAAGGTTCAGAATTTTATTCCTATTTTACAGCTGAATAATATTCCATTGTATGTATATACAACATTTTATTTATCCATTCATTCGTTAGTGGGCACTTGGGTTGTTTCCATCTTTTGACAATTGTGAATAATGTCCCTATGAATATATTTTGTTCAGTGAGTTGTTCATAAATTCAAATGTTGATGAACATGATTATATGGAAAAGTGAAGTTGACCATAGTACCCAATAGTAGTGTGGACAAAAGGGAAAATATTTGATCAAAGATTTTACCTAGTAAACATGGGGTCCATATTTTTTTTAAAGTATACATAGACACTTTAGGTCTTATTTCTCCTCCCTGCTTAAATATGGGAAAAAACACAAATTAAACACTTGGTTGATGTGCTAATATTTTAGTTGACCAAATGTGCCCAGTAGAAATGCCAAGGGACCAGCCTGTTTGGAGCCTACCTTGAGGCTTCTGCGTTAGAAAAAAAAGTTCCTAAATATCTTCCCCTCTTTTTCACTCTCCTCTTGTTTGGAGCGTTAAAGATTTGTAATCCATATCCTTTGTTTCAGTTTTATCGTAAGTTGAAATACAGCCTCACTTAAGTTTTCCCAGTAAACAAAGTGCCACGTTGTTGCAGTTTTGCCTTTTCACCTCATTATGGCCGAGCAGAGAGTGATGTCACTCTTGACCCAATACCAGTCTGCCCATAAATGATACAGCCTGTTCCCCTTGTGCTTCCTGGCTCAAGCACAGGGAAGGAGCTTAATATGAAATTCATGCTGTGATGACAGATTTAAAAGTTGCTACAAACTCTAACAGACAGCAACTGCAGTTTGTAGACATACACAACATGGACTGCTCTCTAGTATTTTAAAGTGATGACATTCTTTGTTTTAAGAGTTGCATTTATATAGCTCATTAATGTTGCCTGTCTATGAAATGAGGGTGGTAGAGAGAAGGGAAAAGAAAGCTAAATTGGATATGAGGACATTTACCAGAAGAATTTTCCAAATGTTAATGAGTAGCTTACAGGGCTGCACACATGGGTTGCAATGTAATTGGGTTGATGCCTTCTGGGGACTTTGAAGCTTTTCTGCTCTTGCCCATTGTACTTTGTGGGTCGGAATGATTCCCTTGGATTTTTAACACTTTGGCTCTGAAGATCCACATGGTGCTAAATTGTAAATCTGTAGACAGCCAACAAACAGTGGGCCAAAATCCAGCAACTCTTGTTTGGTTTGGGCTTTTCAAGCAATTAAATGAATGGCTGTCTCTAACTGTCTCTGGGGAGGTAAAACGTGCTAGGAGAAGAATTTACTGGAAAGGGGTAAGGAGGGGTTCCTTCCCTGCTGCTAGGAGTTTTCCTGGGGACAAAAAGCAGTTTCTTCCAAATGTGTCTTGAGAATCTTGCCAATCCATTCCTGTCCCTTAGTCCTCCTCACCTTCCCACTTCCATCCAGAGTTCCATATTGGAAAAGTCTTTTTCCCCATGTGAAGCAGTAATGACTCCAAATGAACTTATAGTTAAATAAGTTTATGTTTTAATAATTCCCTTTGGTCATTTTTCAGGCTCTTGGAAAGTGGTTATGACCTTTCATCAAAGAAGGAGCAAGATGCCCCAAGGGCTTGATCCAAGTAAGTTTTTACTGTTTTTCCGGTGTGGATTACCTGTAGATTTTTGGCAGTGGGGGAGAACCACACTGAGAAGAGGTGAGGTGCTGGACTGGGTACCCAGGCACGAGAGCTCTGCCCTTCTTGAGATAATAGGTGGGGACCATGGTATGACTCGGGTTGCGTGTTGCCAGGCTGGGTTAGCTAGTTATGAATATTGTTATAATTGTTTTATTGAACTGTGGAAGGTCCTTGATTTAGAGGGCAGAAGCAAGGAGCTATTTACTGGCCAGCGCAGTGAATCTGCAAAGTGGTCTGAAGCTTTTTGAGAAAAGTTCCTAGAAGTTTTCCTGAAGGTACATTTGCTCAGGAACAAGGGCAAGCTTGGCAATGGGAAATGAACTAGAAAAATGAGTCTTCAGACTCAGTTATATCTTTGAAGGCACAGACTTGCAGTTCTCATTCTTGTGAGGTCGCTAGTCACTATCTTAGAATGCTAGGTGAAGCAAAGGGCTGTAGAATTCAGCTGACTCTTCACTAACCTTTTAACTTTCTACTTGGTTTCCTGTTCTAATAGTATTTGTATCACAAAAATACTCTTCATTCTTTTTGGTTTGGTCTTTACAACTGCTTCATGGTCATTGTGTATGGAGAGCAAGTGAAATGAAGTGGATAATATGTAAAATAGGAATATTTTCCATCTCTGCATTTAGACTTAACCTCCGTAACAATGGAAATAAAAGAAGCAAGTCATTCTGAAGAGACTCCCCATCTGCACTTATGTAAAGCTCAGTGGAACAATATGAATGGCAATTGATTCTTCAAATTCCACAGAATCTTTAAACTAAACTACTCATGCCAACTCTGAGGCATCAAGGTTCATTAACCACCTTTTCCCCCAAACTGGTCAATTATTTGTCAGGCACTGTCTCAGGTATCTGGACAGCATAAAGAAGTTTGTCATATTCTCTGATCCTAAGTAGGGAGTGAAAATAGACAGAAAAAGATAACTAATAGTAGTTGGTGCTCAAAAGCGCAGTGGTAGAATCCTGTGCCGGGACTTTGGAAGGTTCGTGCATTTTCTAGCTGGGATGGTCAGAGAAAATCACCATGAAGTCTCTGTTGGTTGCTGTTGGGATTGAATTGTGACCCCCAAATACGTGTTCAAGTCCTCACCACTGGTCCTGTGGATGCAAACTTATTTGTAAATAGCATCTTTGAAGATGTTATTGTTAAGATGAGGCTGAACTGGATTAGGGTGGTGTAGCAGTTTGGCAGTTTGATATAGATATGAATTCCAAAAATAGATATTGGATAATGTTTGTAAACTGGTCTGTTAATCTGGGCATGATTAAGTTATGATTAGGGCGTTGACTGGGCCACGTCAGTAGGGCATTGAGCCCCACCTCTTGGTGGATGGGGTCTCAAAGATAAAAGACATTGCAAAGGAGTAGTTTTTGATGTTGGACTCCTGATGCTGAAGCCCAGGGAAATAAGCACACAGAGCAGCTTGGTCATGAGAAAGGAGAGAAGGCCCCTGGAAAAGAGACAAGCCATTCGCCTGATAGTCTACAGCTGGCCTTGTGGAGCGAGGCAAAGCCTAGAGAGCCTCTCAGTCTACAGCAGACCTTGTGGAGATAGCAGAGGAGCTGATCCCTGAGACAAGCAAGCCCCAGGAAGAGAGGAACCCAGGAAGTCTGAACCCTCACAGACGTTGGCAGCCGTCTTTCCCCAACACGTGGCAATGGACTTTGGTAAGGGAAGAAACTTATGCTTATGGCCTGGTAACTGTAAGCTTCTACCCCAAATAAATACCCTTTATAAAAGCCAATAGATTTCGGGTATTTGCATCAGCACCCCTTTGGCTGACTAATACAGGTGGGTCCTAATCTATTATGACTGTGTCCTTATAAGGAGAGGGAGTTTGACACAGAGCAACAGAGACAGAGAGGGAGACGGCCATGTGTGGAGGCAGAGACTGAGTCATGCTGCCACAAGCCAAGGAATGCCATGGATTGCGGCCAACCACCAGAAACCAGGGGAGCGGTATGGGATGGATTTCCCCCTTTAAGAGGATGCACAGCTCTGCTAACACCTTGATTTCAGATTTCTAACCTGCAGAACTGGGAGACAATAAATTCTGTTGTTTAAGCCAACTAGTCTGTGGTATTTTGTTACAGCAGCCCTGGCAAACTAAGACAGGTGCTTTCAAGCACACGATCTCATTTAGTCCTTTCAACATACCTGAAATTTAGGTATTATTTTCATTTACCTAATGAGGAAATAGAGGATCCCAGAGATTAAATAACTTTCTCAAGATGCCATAGCTAGAAAAACGTGGAGTCAAAATTTGAACCCACATCAGGCTGTGCAAAGTTCAGGTACAGCATTATAATGGGGTGGTGAAGGGCACAGGGTGAGGTGACAAATACGAACACCAGTGAATTCAAAGATTAATATTCTGTTTGTCTGGTGTGGAGAGTTGAGTGTACGTGTGGGAGTAATTGCTAGATAAACCTGGAGCATGGAATATATTTTGGAGGCCCTGCAATGGTCTGCTGTAGTTAAGACCCTTGCTCCAAATGACCATTAAATCCATGAGAGCATGGACTGTACCTTTTTTGCTAACTATGGGAGTTCCCAGCACTTAGGACCATGTCTGGCACACACTAGGTACTCAACAAAGAGGAAAGATGATAGGAAGGAAGAACGGAAGGGAAGGAGGAGGGAGGGAGGCAAGGAGGAATGATTGAAGTTTATTGCCTTGAGGAGTGATTTGGTGAATGATGTTTTGGCCTGCTAATCTGATATAGATGTTTAGAATGGTGTGTGATTGGTAGAGCCTGGAGGCAGAGTTAAATGGTAGAAATGGTATTGAATTTATGGGTTCAAATTTGGATTTAGAGAATTTTTGACTCATGATCCATATATAATTGTTATGCAAATTTTTTGCTGTCTTAGAAAATGTAGCAGAATTCATGCTTCCTAAAGCAACATTATATCTGGTTGGGACTCTGTCTCACCTGGATACATAATGTGAAATGACTGCAGATGAAGTGCTTAATTGCTTGTTTAATGTTTCCAATATATACACAGTTGGGACTGTCTTGATCCTGCTCAGCCTTAAAATTCACTCTTTCAAATCTTTCTCCTAATTAATGCTAGGTTATGTTGATAATCAGGGATGGTTATTGTGATAATGGCCAATTGCACACGAGTCGTTAGGCTGTCAGGGTTCAGGACTTTACGTGATCAGTCAGAAATTTGAGGAAAATAAATTTGAATTTCACTTTGGCCCCTAGGGTCCAGAAGAGTGCCTGGTGCTCAAGAGAGATTTTCCATATGAATGAATGAATATAATAGTTGGTCAGACCACTTAAACTTGACCTGGCTGTTAGATGGGAATAGCAATGAATTTAAATAACTTAATGACTCACCATAATTTTCTTAAATTAATGTCTGTGGTTTTATTCCTAGTTCTGCTACCTAAATCTAGGTCCTTATCGTTTTATAATTGATTTTCTGTAGTAGTTTGCTAGTTGGTTTTACTTCCTTCCACCATTTATCCTCCCCTAAGATCCAACAATTTGTCTCCAGATATAACAAGCTCCTGACAATACTTTTCACCATGTTTGTTTCTTTTTTAGTTAATCCATTCATTTGTTTGTTCATTTGTTCATTCTAAAATTATTTTTGAAGGTGTTCCCTGTAAAAGACACCTGGTGTAATGCCCCGGTATAATGGGGGCAGGTGACCAAGGAGAGGAACACACAGTTTTATAGCACATGATGTTCTGGCTATCCTAGAGTCTATAAGCATATTTTATAATCAAGAACCAAGCTTTCCATTTTGACTTTGGCAAGTTGAGGGTGGGTTAAATGCCCACTCATCCCAGATGAAACTTCTTGCCCTGGTTCTCAAGCCTCTTTTTGCATCTTCCTGCATTGTTTCCATTGTTTCCTATTCCTTCCTCTCATGGTATAACATTTGTCTTTCCTTTCTGCAATAGAGCATTCAGTGGCTCCCCGTAGCAAATCATGCTTTGCTCACTGTTCCCCAGATGTGCCTTGCTCATTTCTACCTCTCCTCTCTTGCTGAAGCCGTTCCCTTCTTCCCTCCTTGGACAACATTTCTAACCTCCTTCTACCAATCCATTCTTAATTTCTGTTTTCTCCAGTGATCTGTCTTATTCCCCAGCCTATACTCAGCTCTCTTTTTCCTGAACCAGAGCATTTTGCCTCCTAATTTTATTTTCTATTGTGTAATTATTGACTTTTTTCCCATTTAACTCTTCTCCACCCTTTAAGGATGATGAGTTCTTTGTGGATAATGACTCTATTTTCAGTTTGTGTGGCTGCCCCACACCCCCTAGCCCAACACCTCATTTCATTTATCAATCACTGACCAATGAAAAGGATCACCAGGCATTCATTTCTTCTTTGGGTGAGAATGCAGGAGCACAATAGTGAGAATGAGATGATCTGTTATTAATTAGCCCTTGTTCATTTACAGCACTTACTACTAGAATACAAGATTCAGAAGACAACAATAAAGTTTTTGAATTCCCAAGAGATCAAAATGAAGATTTACCTTTCACAGATCTTTTTGTTATAGGGAATCACTTCTTTAACTCATACTGCCTGCATTATTTCATTGTTGCTGCTATTGTTAATTTTATTGATTTAAAACAGAAAATTAAATTTGCTGCTGACTCTCATAAGGCCATTATTTTATGGCCCATTGAGGGCAATATTTTGTTGCAGATTTAAAGGGAGCGTGATGGACACTATAAAACCACAAGGAATATGGTATATCTTAAAGCTTAGCCTAGCTCTCCTGACCAGGGCTCTAGATTAATCACATGTCAAAGGAGAGCGCCTAGGGCCCAAATGCTGGCTCACCAATGAATGGTGTGTAATGTGTAGACGTCATCCAGGAAGCTGCATCATTATTATCACTCTAGCCTCCATGAACTTTGGAGGTTCCTAAGTAGCATCTCCAAGAAAAGGAAGAGAAACTTTCTAGAATGCCACAATTGCCAATGAGAGTGAATAGTTTTCAGTTATTTTCTCCCATATGTGGTCATTACTGAAACATTTCCAGCCAACTCTGGCTGGATCTCGCCTCATAGCTTGAAGCTTTGATACTTACATCCATATTCTGCAACGGCTTGTAAAATAGTTTTCTGACCAAATTAGAGTTTTCTATTGGGATTATGTTATTTCAGGTAATAAATATGGGATACACAAAGTATCACCTACTAATTGGCATAGACAGGGTTTTGAAAAGATTAATTTTCCCCTTCAAAATATTGATAAACATGTTAACTTTAGTCATCATTTTTTTTCTAGTAGTGATAAGGATTGTGATTGTGTAATAAGTAGTCTAAAATATATTTTCCAAAGTTCAAATGTGATTTCCAGGTTATACTTTATTGTTGACAAAATGAGCAATAAAGTTCATCTTAAATCTTATAAACTACTTAAAAATACTAAAATTGCATGCTATCAAAGCCAGAAACATAAAGGAAAAGACATAATTTGATTATATTAAAAACAAAATTACAGTATAGCAAAAACACACCCCATAAACCAACGTAAAATATAAAGACAATCTGGAAAGAATATTTATAACATATGATGAAGAGATTAGATCCCTAACATATAGAAGGCTCTTATGAAATAATAAGAAATATTAACTTGTTAATGGAAAATACAAATAAGAAATATAAACTTGTCAGTGGAAAATACAAAATGATCAACAAATATGTAAAAAGATATTAAAACCCATGATTAGTCAAAGAACTACAAATAAAAACAACAATAAGATATTTTTCTCCTATGACATAAACAAATATTGAAAATACCCAATGTTGATAGGGGAAGAAAGAAGCATACATTCTTATAAACTTATGATAGTGATAAAAATTGGTACAACACATTCTGTTGGAAATTTAGCAAAAAGTCAGACTTAAAGATATGTATATTCCTAGGTTCACAAATTTCAGTTCTGGAAATTGATCTGAGGGGAATATTTGGATAAACATAAAACTGTGTGCATGAGGGTATTTATTATAGCATTGCTTAAAACAGAAATGGAAATCAATCTAAATGACTGTCCTTAGTGGTGGTTTAATAACTAATGGTAAAACCATACCACAGATTACCTATAGACGTTAAAATGATGATGTAAATATGTATTTATTAACATGGAAAAATATGTCCCATATGTCATTAAATAAAAAGGCTTTAAGTATATATGGCTCCCATCATTACAAAAAAAAGTTAAAAATCTATATTTGTACATATAGGAAAGGTACAGATGGAAATATGTTTTAAAATATAAACAAAAAATGTTAATGGTCATTATCCTTGATTATTTGTGAATTGCTAATCTAAAAAAGAATAATCTGTTTTCGTTTTGAGGAAAACACACCAAAATGTGTTTCTATCTGTAATCGCAGTTATTATTAGTACAAAATAGTTTTTTAAAGATGACATCCTCACACTTGCTTTTTAAAGTCACTCCAAGGTCTTGCTGTCATGGTTGTAAACCAGCCTACTAGAGGGTTCAGACAGCTTAGCACTAAAAACGGGTGGTTAAGGGTGGTTAAGGGTGAGACAGCATGGATTTAGGTCTAGGACTGCTTGACAAATATTAGTTCAGATTCTAAAACAACACCAACGTCTGAGAATGAGAATGCAACAAGGCACTTAAAATGAGACCATAGATGAGTGCGTGTGAACCAGCCAGGAGTGATCTCTTCCCCTGGAAAACACATGGTCTGTGTACTTCTGGAGGCATTTACCACATCCAGCAGTATTTTACAGCTGTTCCTTACCAACTGGCAAGCTCCTTCAAACAGGAAAATAGAACCCACTCATCCCCAATTCAGTCACTGGAGAAATACGTGTTGAGCATGTGTCAGAAACTTGGCTAGGTAGCAGGAATACAGCTCAACGCACACAAATCCTGCCCTCAGGGAGTCCATGGGGAGTGTGGCCAGCAGACTGAATAGTCACTTTCAGTCCAGTTTAAAATGTGCTTCATGAAGGTTACTTTGGACACTCTGTCTAACCAATTTAGGAGCAGTTAGGGAAACCTTCTTGGAGGGTATATCCAAAGGCAGACCTGAGAGATGAGTAGCAGGTAGCTGGGGGCTAGTAGAAGAAAGTGCACCAGGCAGGGGGAAAAGTTGTGCAGTGGCCTAGAGGTGAGAACATATTGGAGAGCCGGAGCTTCCAGTATGAAAGAGAACTGAGGAAGTTTTCATCCCTGGCTGCACATTAGAATCATCCAGAGAGAGTAAATAAACAAACTTCAAGCAAATAAAGGAAGGAATTTCTGCCCGGGCCCAATGCCAGTCTGATTTCATTGGTTTCTTGTGGTGGTGGGTGGCCTTTCAACTTGGGCACCGCAGCCCAGGCTCCTCCAGTTGCCCTAATAGGATGCCCTCCTGCCACCAACCTGTCTGATTCCCAAAAGGCACAGATCCTCCCTCTATTTAGGAGGCTCCAGGGTGATTGCAGCAGGCAGCTTGGAAGGAGACCCAGTGGGTGGGAGTGTGAAGGGCTGGTAAACCAGGCTACGACGTTTGGGTTTGCCTTAGGGGCAAGAAAGGGCCTTGTTGAATGAATGCACACCCATGGGCCACTGCCATTAATAACAGTGTTTAAAGAGGCTTTAGCATATTTGCCAAAGCACCAGGATTTTTATGGTAACCACCTGGGTATTTAAATGGTTTGTGCAAAGGGAGAAGGTATAAGGAAACACAAAAATAAATATGCTATAGAATGTGTTCCAAATCAATACTCCAGTACACTCAAAAGGTACATTTCTGAATAGGTATATGTAAATTAGAAGCTTGTAAAGTAAATCATAAAGGCACCTGGGGAGGTTGCTATTAAAAGAATCATTTGAGGTAAAACGTACTGAAATGTTAACAGTAACTCCTAATTTATTTGTTTTATATTATTTGGAGTTTCATATAGAGTATTGAGGTTTTTTTTAACAAATCAATTTTATTGACACATATTAATAAAGCAGAGTATAGAGTTTTTAAAAGAAGTACACAATGGTGTATTTGCATAATTATGTAAACAAATATGTTCTGCTTCATCAGAGAACAGGCTGGGCATTTTGGAATAAATGTGGACTCATTTTCAGTCTTAGGTTTGAAACTCACTAAAGATAGGACTTTGGGGAAATGGTTTAACCTCTCAGAAACTCTGTTAACTGGTCGATAAACTGTGAAAAATACACTCACCTTGCAAGGCTGTAATAAAAGGTGATAGGTAGAGTGAGTAAGGTCTCTGGCACAATACCTGGCACTTAGTAGGTGCTCAGTCCATGGCAACTATTATTAACCTGCTTTCAAAAAGAGCTTTAGGGTCCTTAAAATGCTTCTTGGAATTTGGATTCCTCTGAATTTTCCTAGATTCTGTTTGCAAAGCAGGTATTATGGGTGAAAATTGTTGGCTATTGCTGGATGTTTTTTATTTGCTTAATAACATGCTAGTATCTAACTAGAGCCAGAAAAAATATTTCAGCGTTACCCCTACCAGATGAAGATCATTGTTTTGGGTAGGCAAGCTCCCAAACTCGGTAAACTTGTTACATAATTCTAAGCTGTTAATTGGGAATGTGTTTTACAGCTCACTCTTGCTTGCGAGCCCCCTGGGAAGGCACAGAATTCCCATGCTTTGGGTGGGATGAAGCCTGGGAGGATTTTCGAAGCTTTTCTTGGTTAGGATGGATGACTCGCAACACCTGCTTTGAAAATTTTCCAAACCAAAATGACTTCTGCTGTGCTGTATGTTCAGGGCTCTGGGGACAGAGCCGAGCATTTCTCATGTGCTGGACCTCTAGCAGGACCGTTGTGACTGGTCTTGCCCCCAGGGACTCCTGCAGTCCCCTCCACGTGAGGTGATCGAGAGCACCTCCAGTTCTCCTAATAGATGCCAACCTGCCAGCTACCTGTGTGATTTCCATTCTTAATCTTCCCAATAGAGAACCCACTCTGGGGACCTCTGTAGTGGGGATAATTTCAAACTTTCTGTAACTGATCTTAATATGCACTGACAGCTTTAAATGGTATATTAGAGTAAAATCTTGGTCATTATATAGGGTGAGCAGTCATCCTGGTTTGCCCGGGACAGTCCCCACTTTATACTGACTGTCCCTATGTCCTATGTAATCAATAAATCACCCCCTTTCACTCTTGAACGTATTCTGGTTTAGACATGTTATTGTGTAATCATTTAAACTACCAGGCCTTCTGTGACTTGGCCCCACAACCTACCAACCCCTGTCCCATTTGCCCTTGCTCCCTTTGTGCCGGCCACACTGGCCTTCTTTCCTTTGTTTTGAAGACATTGGTCTTGATACTCCCTCAAGGCACTAGTCCTTGTTGAGTCCTTCTGCCCCAGATCTTTACGTGGTCTGCTGCTTTTTGTCATGCAGGCCTCAATTTGTGTCACCTGCTCTAAGATACTTTTACTGATCACCCTGATCTAAAGTCGTCTCCACCCACAGCCCACACACCATCATTTCACCCTGTTTTATTTCCTTCACTGCATATCATAATCCGAAATTATTCTCTTAATTTATTTCCTTGTTTCTTATCTAGCTCCTTACCCTGGAATATAAATTCAGGACTCTTGTCTGCTATGTTGACTGTTACCATCCTCAACTCCTAGAATAGAGTCTGGTACCTAGAGGTGTTCAGTAAATATTTGCTGAAGCAGTGAATGAATACACCAACTGAGCATTTGTCAAAAACTGAGGGAAAAGAAATGGTTAAAAAGGTTAAAATGGTTAGATATGAGATTCCTTTGCTTTTTCAGATATTCAAATTCTACCCCTGGATAAGTTAGACCACCAGAAGGTTACACACTGGAACGATGGTAGTTTATCCCAGCAGTTTGCAGTCCTGTCTGCACATTGGAATTCCCCATGGCACTTTCAAAAAACCCAAAGGATCTGACCCCACCCTGGAGACTATGATGTGCACCCTGAGTTGAAAACCATTGGTTGAGCTAATTACCTTTATTGGGTTGTTATTTAACGTGATGCATTTGATTTTTATTTAATGCTGCAAGGAAAGGTCGTCGGAAACTTGTTGCTACAAGATACTGCCCCTGACTAGGCTGTTAGGGAATCTGATCTTGGACATTTGTCATTAACAAATACATGTCCTCCCTGTAGAGTAATGAAAAAACACAAGGCTTGGAGTTGTGACATACTTTGATTCCGCCTCAGGCTTTTCCTTTGTGATGTTGGGCAAAATGGCTTAACCTCTTAGCACCTCAGGTTTCCCTATTAGTAAAATGATCCATCTCCTAGGATTGTTGGAAGCATTAAAAGAAAGAGTGTATGGGAAGTACATCCAAAACTACAAAATGTGAAAAAGTATAATTTGCCCTTTTGTATTTGTACTACCAGCAATATAAATTGTACTAATTTATATGAAATGTTTACTATGTCTGCTTAATTAGAGGATAGCACTATTATGATTATGTGTTTCATTAAATCTTGTGCCAGAATCATTTTGTGTTAACTTCTATTCACTAATACTGGAAGCCCCTACACACACATGCTTGACCTTCACAGCTTGTTGTGTAGCACTGGGGTCTTCTCAGTCAGCATAGTTATCTTCCTGCACCCCGCCCCCCCCTCCACACACATGCACATGAATCTAGAGGAACATTATAAACCATTTTCACTCACAGGAACACATACACACACACAATACACTCATACTGTCTCCTCGCATCATAAATGCCAGTGGTAACGATAATGTCCAAAAAGAACATGAGAGGTGATGTACTAAACAAAACAAAATATAATTATTTATAATATCCAAATTTTTTTCTTATGTCCTCTTTTCTTTGCTACAATAAAGAAAAATTAGATATCTATATATTTAGAATTCACCAAGAAAATAGTCTATTTGAAAGGGGAAAATGAATGAATGCAGGTGGGCAATTTTTGCATCTTTTTGTCCCGTTCTTACTATTCAACAGAGTTACAGAAAGGTCTTCATCTATTTTCTATTTTTGTTTTTTGCATGTGGGAGTTTTCAAAATGTTCACATCTACTTCTCATAATACCAACAAAGAAAAACCCAGACATTTTCCCCAAGACACCATCTTGATTTGCTTCAGTAGTGCTGTTAGCATTAGGCATCTCACTGTTGTTTAATTCTTATGTTAGTTTTTTTTTATTGTCCTGAGTTATTTTCCTTGATCACCAGAAAGTTGTTGCATTATTTATTTTTACATCAAGCAATCTTGGTGCTTATGAGATTTATTTATTTTTTTGAAGTTTCCCCTCCTTCCCACTCTCCCTTATTTCCTTTTTCTTTCTTCTCCCTGCTGCTTCATATTCTACGTCACTTTAATTTGCTTACTATTGAAAAGGCAGAATATATTCCATTATTTTCCCTGTGTTTTTCCATTCTCATTTCTCTAATCTGGAGTGGATATAAATGTTTGCGGGCAGCTTTCCCTTCTGTTTCTAGACCTCCTGAGGGATTTGTATATTATCTGGAAAATGGACACTCAAAAGTCAGTTTTCTGCCCTAGGAAGAAGAGTCTGAGGAATTCAAATAGCCTGCTGCTTTTAGCTCATTTTCCCTTTAGGTCTGCAAAACAGACTTCATGACGTTTATAATTGTGGTATTTCAATAGAATCTTCCATTTTTTGTTACATCATCTTAAAAAATGCTTACAAAATTAATATATTTGCTGTCAGTCCTGAATGCAGACTTGTCATTTGTGAAATTGTGTGGTTAAATGGTCCTGGATAATTAGTGCAGAAGACTGTCACTTCAAGAGATAGGAGATATCCAGTTTTAAGCTACTAAATCATTACTTTTGGAATTTTACCATGTCATTAAGCCCAACATTTTCTGAAATAGTGAGCTACTTTC
Organism: Cabassous unicinctus; assembly: GCA_029593785.1. Classification (NCBI taxonomy): domain Eukaryota; kingdom Metazoa; phylum Chordata; class Mammalia; order Cingulata; family Chlamyphoridae; genus Cabassous; species Cabassous unicinctus. Next base: position 29,390 of record JAQZBX010002594.1, read on the forward strand.
AAAATATATAAGTTTTTAAAATTTTTAGTGTAGTTTTTAGAAAGGTAGATTTAGTTCACTGTTCTCTGTCACCTCTCGTCCCACCAAGGATGTGTGAATAGTTAACTCGACTCTAAATTTACTGCCAATAAAAACTAACAAGAACATCTGCATTGAAATTGTTGTCCTGTGATATCATTTCTTAAATATAATAAATGAAACAAAGAGGATACACAGCTTATGCATACTCTTGCATAGAGGTGAATGAGAGATTTACCATTCGGTATAAGATATTTACATTCGTTCATCAGAATATGACTCCCTTTGCAGTCTTCTAAAGCCATGCCTGTAATATACATTATTATGGTAATTTAAAAATGGAACATAGAGTAGAAAAAGGAAATGATAAATGCATATCATCTTACTCTTTATAGCTCTAGTAAATTTCGTACCTTAGGCTAGACCGAAGACATTCTGAGTTTCTCATGCAACAATCATTTTGGAAATGCGTCAGTCAACAGGCTTCTTTTACTCATTATTATTTAGCCTAAAGATCTGAGGAATCTGTTTTTATTCTGTTATCAATTTATTTCCAAGAAATGCCACTGCCTTTACCTACTTGGGTAGACATTTTCTTTCTTCCCATTTATAACGATTGTAAAACTAGACCCCTTTCCACTCTCATTTCATCAACTATTTCCAAGAGCCACACATTAATTTTTTTTCCACGGGATGCATTCATCTACGAATTAGTATAACAGATATTTCAGAGACGGCAGCTGAGCCTCTAAAAAAATTTTTTTTCTCTCCTCTCAAATCAAAGAATCAAGAATATCTTTCAGGTTTCCGTTTTTTTTTTTTTGTTTTTTTTTCCTAAGCATTAAATCTTCCAGTCCAAATCATGGAAAAAATAACTCGGAAGGCATTTGTTGAATTACACAAAGGGCATGTGGTTTCAACCTCTGCTGGAACACAGGCTGCAGCCTAGCTGTCTAGGCACTATCCTTCCCTGCAAAGGTGAAATGATTTAGAGGCCTAGAGAAACTTAATTTTTCTTGATCACCATGTGCAACCCGGAATTTTAATGGCAGGCATAATTAATTCTTCTGATGTTAATCATCAGGGCTGGGCTCCACAATTATCAGCCTGGTGCAGCTGGGGCATGGTGCAGACATGAAAAATTAGGAAAATGAATCAGTAATAGGGTGGCAGATTTAATCTGCATCATGAAAACAAAGTTAAAAAGAGGAAGATCGAGAGAATTTCAGCCGAAGCTTTTGTGCCAATGCGCAGTGACAGAACTGAAAAATGTTGCCGATGTCCAAAGTGATTGGTAATTACCAAGCCATTGAATTTTTTATTGTCAATTTATCATTGCGCCAGAGGTTAAATTTAACATCTTCTTCTAAAGCCATCACTCTCAGAAGGCTCACTGCACATCACGTGGCTCAGAGTCAGGGAAAGGTTAATCAGGTATTCCTTTAGTTTGCATGTACCTCCCAAACCTCCATCCTCCTGGGCTGTGCCGGCCATCGCTGAATACCTGCCACTGGAGATTTTTTACTATTCGTCACCTAGGACTTTCAGATGCATATCAAATTGCGTTACACACACACATACATTTCCCCCTCTCTATTGGCATTTACTAAGAATGCTGGTGCAAGAAAAGAATTATTTCTCAAGTCAGGAAAATCCTATCATTTCAAGCCCTGGAGATACTTCATTAAGGTGCAACTGAAACAAGGGCTTTCTCCCTCTCTTTTACTCTTTTTCTCTTTTGCTCTCGTTCTCTCTCTCTCTCTTTCTCTCTCTCTCTCTCTCTGTTTTAAATGCTATTTAGTCATGGGCATTGTAAACAAACGCTATGACCTCTTCTTAAAACAAAATTAAAATTCCACAACTGCATCTGCCTCAGATTTAGTTCCCTTCTTCATCTCTTTCTCTTCGGCACAACATAAAAACTTAGTTTAAAAGGAAGGAGATATTTATCCATGCAAATGTTGAACACTTCAAATAACCACTTCCTTTGAAGAGCTTTCTGAAAGATTTGAGCAGATCCAGAGTAGATATTGAAATTCTACATGAATAGGCTCTTGATTTTTTTTAAAGTGACTTCAATTCAGCTACTGCCCAGTCTTTTAACATCACCTGTTTCATCTTTTTGCCGTTTGCTTGATTGTGCCTCTTCTTCCATATGTATTTTGAAATATGGAGCAGTCTCTTCTTAAGGAAATGGTATGTATTTTCCATAAATTAAAAATGGAAATAGCCTTTAGGGAGATTTGAAAAAAATCAATGTGTGCATTAATTACGGCAATTCATTACTCAAATAAAAATGGGCTCAACCTTTCATTGGATACAAATTTAGGGACTGAGGATGTTTGCAAAAGACAAAGCCTGTGTTTCTGATCCTGTTAATCTGCAGATCAAAGACTCCGTGAATCTATGCCTGGTAGAAACTCCTCAGGGGATAACCAAGCTGGGCTCCATCCCAGCACACAGGCAGTGACTTATTGCTGCTGAATACAAAAGCTGGTCACGTGACTGTCACCAAACAGCAGTGGCAGGAGTCCTTCTCCTGCCTGGGCTTCCTGAGACCTTGCTTTTCTGATCCCCCACTTATATAATTAAATCTGAACCATAAAACCATACCTGGCAAATGACCTCCAGCTGCCCTCATGAACAACAATGGGAATTTTTCTGGTAGCAACTCTTTGCCTTTTGGAAAGAACATCAGCAAATACCCTACTTAGCTTTCCTCCCCCACTCTACCGTGTTTCCGATTCTCCCCACATCGAGCTTCCTCTCCCCCTTTGGACTTAAGTAAGGGATTGGAAATACACAGCAAATAAAAAATACTGTATAATTTATTGAAAAGATCTGCTGTCTTCTCCTGAATTAGTAACCTGTCCTTTTAAGAAGAGAAGAGAGAAAGTGGAATGAAGGAATGTAATTTTTCTAACAGCATTTGGCTGCCTTTCTTTCATCATGTTTTATGGCTAGAGGCTAAATTACCACGTGAAGGTTTCTGTTTAAAACCTGAACATGTTTGGTATGATTTGAATCCTGCCATATTTTGCATAGCTGCCTTTTGCCTGAGCAAGTTTAATGCAAAGAGCAGCAGCTCAGAGCATAACACTTATTAGCCAGTTTTTCTGTTATTGGTATCCCCCACTATTTTAATTGGATTCTTTCCAAAATTGCAACTAATTAAGAATCAATTCAGTACCATTAGCAAGTGGGACAAGCTAGCTGCTGTTGCATATTTCAAAAGAGTTAGTTTTAATGAGAGGCAGTACTGGATGGGAAGGAGAAAGAAACAGATGAAAGATAGTGCAGGGACCTTCTTCAGCTAAACTGAACAACTAATGGTACACGGAAAGATGCTGAACTTGTAGTCCTCTATAATTGATCTACTTACTGTTCTTAAAGAAACTTTAAAAACATGAATGCAGGTATTTAAAGGTACATTAGAAGTTCAATAATGATTTATAAACATTACAAATTGTTGGCTTTTGTAGTGGAGTGCTCCTTTTATTGGAGAAACATATGCTGTCTGCTTTGAGACCCGTTAACCTCAGCACTGCCAAGCCATTTTCTCTTCCCTGGGCTTTGGACTGGCGCACATCTGCTTATCCAGACTGCATTGCCTGCAGATGGTGCTTTTTAATTTGTTAAAGGGTTAGCTGTGCCATATTTTTGACAGCTGTTCTTGAGTTCCTTTACCACAAAGAAAAACTTTGCTATAACTTAGTACTTTAGGGAGAGAAATTTGATGCTCACATCCTCATTAGTTGCTTCTGCTCTTTCTTGGATCTTAGTGTCCAGTCCGCCTTTGTTATTAAGGGTTGCGTGCAGGCTGATGTTTTGCTCCAGGAGATGTAGGTGGAAAGTTAGTATACAGTTAACCTGCTTTGAACATTATATTACGAGCACATATGCAATTTCAATGGGGCAGACGAATATTTAATCATTAGAAAGGATAGGCAATAAATCAAATGTCTGAACTTGGATGCATTATCTGATATTCTTGATTTCAGACTTAACCTTCCTCATGGACTTCTGTCGTGAGAAATTACCTGGACTAAGTTTCTTCATTTGAAGCAATCATAGCCCAACCCCAAAGCTTTTATGATTGTAAGATAACAGCAATAAAAAAGAGATTGTTGGCTTCTAGCAGTGGACATGGACAATAAAAATATATTACACTATAGAAAAATAATTTTGCTAAGTTTAGGTTTGATTACATGTTTGAGATGGTGTGGAGCAGAGATTGAAAAGGCAATTACAAGGCTACTGAATACTGAATATTTGTGAGTTTAAAGGATTCTTTAAGATGTGTAGGGGTAAGAAAAGGCAGCGTATTTCCTGGGTAGGTTTTTCTCTAGTTACAAATGTTATCAAGACAATAGAGAAGCCAGTTAGAATCTGCGTACTATTAACAGTCGGGCTTTCAATATAGGGAAAAATTCTCTCTCCTCGACCCCACTCAGTTACCTTAACCCGAGACCCGGTGGTCATCGTTGATTTCTCTCTCATACTCCCTTTCCACATATTACAAGAACCTGTCAATTTGACCTCCTCAGTGTCTCAAATCTGTCACCTCCTCTCCACCCTCCTTTGTCTCTATCTTAGTGTGTAACTTCATCATGTCTTAACTAGCTTATGGCAATAGCCCCTTTACCTGAGCTTCCAGTCTGGCCACCTCCAATATCTCAGCACCATGAACTTCTTACTGCTGGCTCTTTTACTACCCTGTAATATCATTAGCAATTTCCTTACCTTTCTCCCTTTTAGGCTTTAAGTTATTTGAGGACAAGGCCTAGATCTTTCGCCTCTGTATCTCCAGCCCTATCACAGTGTACAATTTAAAAAATTACTGAATGAATTAGCTCACACTATATAGTAGGCCCTTTTTTAGACTTTGGGGGTATAGCAGGAAATGGGCCTCACAGAATCTGTGTCCTTGTGAACTTTACACTCACGTGAACGAACAGTCGAACTTGGAAGCTCACTGGCTTGGGGGCTGTGTGATACATTTAGGGCTTGTTCTAGCATGCAGCTGACCATCTGAGGTACACGCGAAGGGAACTGGAAGTGCCGAGCAGCTGTCCAACCCCCAAGTTAAACATCAGCTTTGTATCGTGTACATCAGAAGTTTAAATGAAGCCACCTTGGGCCAAGGGTGTGTGGTAGATTGTTGAAGTAGTGCCCTCCAATTCGTTCATGACTCCCCTGTCCCCATGTCCCTGGGCAATCCCCTCTTTCAGTGACTCAGAGCTTGGCCGTGTGACTTGCTGTGGCTGGTGGTACAACAGCAAATGTGAGCCAGCACATTGGGGTTTGCCTTCTCTAGTTGCACATGGGATCCCAGCTGCCACCACCATGGGAAGAAGCTTGGGCTAGCCTATCGGATGACGAGAGACGTGTGAAAGTCACCCTCATTGCTCCAGCCAACTGTGAATTGTCCTCCACATGTGCGAGTGAGACCATCCCAAACCATCCAGCCCCCAGCTGACCAGACAACTGACCACAGATACATGAACAAACTCAGCCAAGAGCAGTCAATCCTGACCAGTATCTCCAGCAGCATCCAGCCAACCCAAAAACTTGTGAGCAATGATAAATGGCTCTTGTTTGAAGCCGCAAAGTTTGGGGTGATGTGTTACACAGCAGACGCTAACTGGGAGCAGGCCCCTAGCATTGGCCAATCAGACACATCCACTGAGGACGTTGTTTATGGTAGGTACGACTGGTGTAAGGAACCTCAGGTAGTAAAGAATTCCCTGCCAGGTGCGGACATTTTCAGTTACCGAGGCAGCAGCTGGAGTGACAGTTCTGTGGCAGACCATGGGCTGTGGCTTATCTAGTTGCTGGGCATCCCTTTGTTCCCGTCTGTTTTCCATGCCTGGATCTCCTCTAGCCCTCCAGGCAGTTCTGGGAGCTGCCCAATATCCTTTCAATGATTTTTTTTTTTTTTTTTAAAGAAAGAGGGTTCTTGCAACTAAGGACACTCACCGATACACTCCATTATTGTAGTTTTTAAAAGAGAGTGCAGGTGGAGACTTCACAAAGCAGTCTGGCTAATTGCATCATTGGTGGAGGTTCAGTTACGGAGAACTGAATCTACTCTAGCTAGTTTTATCAGGAGCAGATTCAAGACAGGCTATTAATTGACTCAGAATCATTAGGAGAGCTGAAGAAGCAGATGTAGGTTGAGCTTTAGAAACATTTCTCTACTTATTTATTATTTATTGTTTACTCTCCATCCCCTGTATTAGACTGTAAGCTCCATGAAGGCAGCAATCTTTGTTTTATTCCCTGATATATTCAAGTACCTAGAACAGTGTCTGGCACATTGCAGGTGCTCAATAATACAATAATAATAATTATGATAAAAAAGGCACATGGGGAGAACTTTTGGAAGAGAGAAACCAGAAAAAGTCTTTTTATCCTATCCCCAAAGAGACCAAGTTATGATTGACTTTTCTGAATTGGGAGACGTTTGGCAATATGTCAGAGAACTTGTAGGAATACAGCCAAGTTGAACCTACTGTCCACTAATGAGAGCTATTTTTTTCCAAGAGGATGAATCAATACATCTATATTTAATGTGTATAATTTAGCCATCTCCCATAGAGAGGGTGACATGAGTAATGCATACTTCTGGTTTGTATTTCTTGAAAATTTTGATTAGGGGTTTTATATAGTAAACTCTTGAATTATGGAAACTGAGATAAGGTTGGCTGACAAACATTTATTAGTGATAAACTTATGAGTAATAAACTTACAGCTTCTGGGGAAGAGCTTGACAGATTTTACAGGTAGGGAAACGAGAGAAAGGGCACGACAATCTGAGCTTCACCCACGATCCCCATTTAAAAGGCTTGACCTCTAAATTACTACTTTAATTTTGCTTTTTGTTGTTATAGAGTGTTTTCGTTTCCTAGGCTGCTCAAACAAATACCATGAAATGGGGTGCGTTAAACAATGGGGATTTATTTGCTCACGGTTTAAGGCTGGGAAAAATTTCAAATCAAGGCATCATCACGATGATGCTTTCTTCCTGAAGACCAGCATTCTGGGGCTGGCTGCTCGTGATCCTTGGTGCCTCTGACACTTTGCAAGGCATGTGGCAGCATCTCTGGGTTCCGTCATATTTCAGCTTCTTGCTTCTTTTTGTCTGAATTTCATTCTCTTATAAAGGACTCCAGTAAAATAGGATTAAGACCTATTCTGGTTGAGGTAGAACACACCTTAACCGAAGTAACCTTATCAAAAGGTCCTGCTTAGAATGGGTGGTTCACAAACACAGGAATGGATTAGATTTAAGAACATGCTTTTCTGGGGTACATACAGCTTCCAACTACCACATAAAGCATGTACATATTCTTGGTCAATTATATCTATTTTAATTCTAATTGTCAATATTTTTGTAAGATTGCATATTAATTTTTTTTAAGTGTCATAGTAAAGTGATTAGGTCTCTGGGAAGAAAAGAACCTCCCTCCCTCTTCCCTCCCCTTCCCTCTCCTCCCCTCCCCTCCCCTTTCCCTTTTTCTTTTATTTTTAGTTCTCTCCTTTTTCTGTCTCTATTAAAAAGTCATACACAAGAATAGATCAAGAAATCTCAAAACCCAGTTAAAGTCATTCATGAAAATTTCATTAAAAGAACATCTTAAAAATCT
>JAQZBX010002594.1:37156-70939 GCA_029593785.1 Cabassous unicinctus
TTTTTTTTTTTTTTTTTTTTTTTAAGATTTATTTTATTTATTTATTCCCCCTCGCCCTTGTTTTTGCACTCGCTGTCTTGCTCTCTCTGTCCATTTGCTGTGTGCTCTGTGTCTGCTTGTCTTCTCTTCTTCTCGTCTTCTCTTTAGGAGCCACTGGCAATCAATCCTGGGACCTCCGATGTGGGAGGGAGGCACTCAATCCCTTGACCCAACTCAGCTCCCTGGTTTGTTGTGTCTCTCCTCTTTGTCTCTTTTTGTTGCACCAGCTCTCTGCACCGGCCAGCTCGCTGTCACCAGGAGGCCCTGGGAAACGAACCCGGGACCTCCCATATGGTAGATGGGAGCCCAATTGCTTGAGCCACATCTGCTTCCCAACACTTCTGTTTTTAATCACTAAATTTTTATTGATAAGCTTTACAACAATAATCTTTTATTTAGATAACTTCATTTACACCCCAATAAATCCCACTCTGTCAGTTCTTTCCCATGTCCAAGTAAAAAGAAAAACAAAATGCTTTGAAGTGCTCATCTTTTCCATGAAGGAACATTCCTAAAACAAATGCTAGGGCCTGAATAATTATGGAAATTAACTATAAGTAATAGTGCCCAAATTAGCAAGTTATCTATTTCCTTTGCAGCTTTAATTTTAAAATTGACTATTTTTACCTTGTCAGTAATGCAGGCTCAGAAACAGATGAATTATCTTGCATAGCAAAATATTTCATGATGGCTAGAAATCGCTATCTGGGTTCTGCTGGTCAACTGAGCCACGAGAATCAGTAGTTCCTTGGGTTTCAGATTAACCAGGAGGAGCTCCTCCTCCTTGATTACTTTACTACGATTCTAACTAAACAAAAAACGTATATAAACTTGCAAAACCTTGATAATCAGAATTGCAATAGGTAGTAGAGTATACCAAGATATTAGAGAACCATGGGTTTCAATCGAGGTCAGCTGTGTCCAACAAAGCTGTTTTGGAGTTTGTAGATGGTCTCATCATTTCACTTTCTCTTGACCATTTCACTGCTAGTTTTCAAACTCTTTTGACATAAAGATTGAAATCACTACACTTTTTACAATCTGTTTATAATTCTTGTAAACATTTTTTTTCTCTAAGGGGAATTAAAAACTTACTGGTTAAAGTGACATTTGGGGGCTAGCAATGATCTGTCAAATTCCTGACCTCAGGATCATCTCCTTCCATCAGCCTCCCTTCATTAGTTGCAAGAAAAATGATGATTTCCATCTGACCATGTTTCTGCCTTAATTCCCTTCTCACTTACATCTTATTAATTACCATGAAACACCCTCCTCTTTTTTTTTTATTTTAACATATAGGTGCATTTCAAATACACAACAGTGTTGTCGTTGAACTATTGCATGAATATAGACTCACTTGAATCAAATCAAATCAGATTTTTAATACACTAGGAGAGATTATTCTTATAGGAACATTCAGCAACATTCACTCGTGAGCATCTACTCTGTGTGAGGTCCTTGATGGGATTCAGCAAAGAATGCTTTTCTTAAGGTATATGATTTTTATAATAGGAAGAACCAGCATACAATTCATCTCCTTTGGAAGTTACCTATTTTCATATACTTAGTTTTATTAGAAAGCTACTAAACTAGAGTGTGCAAAAAATCACAACACATTTCTGTATAACAAAACTTAATTTCCTTCTCAAGACTTCATCCTGTCTGGTGGAAAAAATTTTATCTTCATCAATTCAGGGTAAACTCTATCAAATCAGTATGATTCTCAGTTAATTCAAGGTTTTCTCTTTTCTCTACTGTTTGCATCTAAATTCCTGGTGCTTAGGTAGGAACCGGAAGGCCAGGGTGCCTGCTGCTCAGTCGTCATCTGTCCAAGCTGGCATCCCTTGAGCTATCCTTAGTCCTGCATCCATTATTGTGTCCTTCCTGTCCAGCTAGACAGGCCTAGCAGGTCCACCCTCTCTCAGTATACACACACTGTTTTTGTCTGAATAGAAAACCTTTTCTCAAGTCTTCTAGACATCCCAGACAGGTATTTCTACTCAACTGCTCCTGCCTACAGCAAGCGCTGTGGGTCTTGCTGCTTTCCTGGGTCCACCTAGTAATGAATCACTGGTCTTCTCTGCTTTTGTTTTCCCAACTTAATTGGAGAACACTCTTTTTCTTTATCTCCCACCCCTGGAATCAGCTTAGGTGTGTGGGGTAGGGGTGAGATTAGGACTCCTCGTCAGGGTACTCACCAGAGTCAAATGATCTTGCTTTGTCTCCAACTTTCTCCCTCTTCCTTTAGCCTGGCTCTCTTCTTTCTTTCTCTTTTTTGCTATTTTTTTTCTTTGTTAGGGAAGTCGTGCGTTTAAAGAACAATCATGCATAAAATACAAGACTCCCATAAACCACCCCATCACAAACACCTTGCATTGGTGTGGAATATTTGTTACAATTGATGATAGCACATTTTTATGATTTACTGTTAATAAAAGTCCATGGTTTAACTTAAGGTTCACTGTTCATGTAATGAGGTTCCATGGATTTTTTAAAAAAAAAACATTTATTCTGTTACTGTATGTACAATCTAACATTTGCCCTTTTAATCATATTCAGATATATATATTTCAGTGCTCAACATTGTATTCACAATGTTGTGCTATCATCACCACCATCCATTACCAAAACATGTCCATCATTCCAAATAAGAATCCTGTACATTTTAAGCTTTAGCATCCCATTCTCTATCCCCACCCTGTCCCCTGGTAACCCATATTTTAGATTCTGACTGGATGCAGTTGCTTATTCTAATTGTTTCAAATCAGGGAGACCATATATTATTTGTCCTTTTGTGTCTGGCTTATTTCATTCAACATGATGTCTTCAAGATTCATTCATGTTGTTGCATGTATCAGAAGTTCATTCCTTTTTATGGCTGAATAATATTCTACTGTAAGTATATACCACCTTTTATTTATCCATTCAGTGGCTCATGGACACTTGGGTTGCTTCCATCTTTTGGCAATTATGAACAATGCCACTACGAACATTGATGGGCAAATATCTGTTGAAGTCTCTACTTTCAGTTCTTTTGGGGATCTTCTTTCTTCAATGACCATGTATCCTCCCATTCTTTTTCTATTTTAAACCTGGACTGCGACTTTAAAACTTTTGATTCTTTTTTTCTCTGGTTGCCTGAGGCAATTGCTATCTCCTGGTCTAGTTGCAAGAGGAAAGGGTTGAAGGACAAAAAGTTGCCCTTGAAGTTGAAGTTTCAAAAAGCCTATCTGTTAGTGTATCAAAATATTATCCTGCTATATTTGGATTTCTTAAAGCCCACCAAACCTATTCACCACTTTTATATCTCCTAGTTAGTTTTCAACATTTTCTTTATAAGTCTCTCTGCTTTACAAATTCTGAATTCCTGAAAGTCTGAAGTTCTGTCTGTGGCTCCATATTATGAGTCTAGATTGATGACTATGGATTTCCTTTCTAAATAACCCAATACCCTGAGCTAATCCTACTACGCCCTCTCTTTTCAAGCCTAGTAATCATTTCTGGAGAAATTAATTGCTCTAAGTTACATTGGAAAGAAATAGTTATTTATGCAATTTCCCCAGTCAGCTGAAAATACTGACCAGCATAGTTTTAATGACAGAACTCAGTTTTGCTGGTTATGGCTACAGAAAAAACAAAACAAAACAAAACCAAGGTCATTTGCTCATGAATGAGATGAGGTTGGATTATGATGTTCAGAAAATGGGTGGGGCATGTAGCGGTTGGATCAAATGACGGGGGTGGGAGCTGAAGGGAGAGGACTTTATTAGTGGGGCTCTATTTTATTTTAGAATGCCTGGTGAATTCTGTGAAGGATTTTCACTTGGCTCTCAATTCTCTTTGATCATCTTCATGGATACTATCATTTGCCTTATTACAGACAGAATGGCATCTAACATTGTGGTAGACACCACACTCTACCTGGCTCCCACACAGTCACCTGGCAATTCATTAGTACCTAGGTGGATGTGCAGGTATAGGCCATGCAGATAACAGAACAAAGGCAATAAACTAAAAGCACAAGTGTAGGGTCAGAATTCAGTGGTTTGAATTTCATCAAGGAAAGACTTGGGTCTCAAGAAATACCCTGTGTTGGAGTCTCCCTCCTCATGAACTCTCATAGCTCATGTATTAGTCAGGGTTCTCCAGAGAAGCAGAACCCACAGGATGTATATCTATGTCTATATATATTACTATTAAGATAGTTATTGTGAGGAATTGGCTCATGTAGCTATGGCCTGCTGGCAAGGATAAATTTTGTTGGATAGGCTGCAGGCTGGGAGTGCTGATAAAGGTGAGCCCGAATTCACCAAGGGAACGTGGCTAACTGAAGTTGAGGCAGAAATTTTTCCTTCCAATTTTGAAATATTCAGTTCTGTTTTTTAAGTCCTCCAACTGATTGGACGAGAAGACTCTCCTCCTTACTGAGGGCAATTGTAGATGCAGTCAGCTGTAGATGCAATTGACTGATTATAGATGCTAATTTATCTATAAAATCCCATCACAGTGACAATCAGGCCAGTGCTTGCTTGACCAAGCAAACGGACATCATAACCTAGCCAAGTTGATATATGAATTTAAAACCATCATAGTCCACATATGTATTTCACCATGTCACTGACATTGGAGCCCTCATCTAATTTTGTTTTTTGGCCTTTATCAGCATCCCAGTCAAATCTGAGCCCATTGATATGTGGCATCGTATGCTTCCCTCTCTGGTCAGAAGCTGAGAAGTCTCCCATCAGCCTGGAAGTGAAAATCCGGTCACAAGCATAGTCACAAAATGTATTTCTCTGGCTTAAGTCTTCTCCAGTTTTGAGGTTTCTCAGGGGTGTCTTATATTTCTGCAAGCCTGTCTTCCAGGAGGCTTCTATTTCCCCTCCTGGCTGGAATCACTCTGGGAATACCTCATCTTGCAGCTGATGCCAAACCCAAGCTGTGCTACAGATGCTGCTGTCCCCACTGCAGGGACCATTTCCCAGCGCTGCTGCTTCCTCGTCTGCTCTGCCTGCTCCTTTGTTGCATACCTTTGCCCTGGCCCTGGAACTCCTACAGGAATCCTTGAGAATGTGGGTCACCAGTCCCTTCCCTTCTCCAACTGTCCTTGCACTAAACTTGCACGTCTTCAGTATAGGGTTGCATCTTTTCCTAAGAGGCACTGACCTCCCCACTAAATCTCCAAATGTTCCTTGACACCCCCAAATCCTTAGATCCAAGCTGGGACCTTCAAATATCTGAACCTTCACAATCACAAAATCCTGTGACCATATCATTTTATTCAATGGCATCCTGCCTATTAATTTTAAGTCATCAACTGAATTAAAAAAATATTCTCATTCTACCTATATGACATTCTGGAAAGGGCAAACCTATAGAGAAAGTAAAAAGATCAGGTGTTGCCAGGGGCTTAAGGAGAAGGAGGAAGGGAGGAGTGAATAGGAGGAACACAGAGAATTTTTAGAGTGGTGAAACTATACAGTATGAATCTCTAATGGTGGATACATGACATTATGCATTTGTCAAAACCCATAGAACTGCACGAGACAAAGAGTGAACACTAATGCAAACTATGGTCCTTAGTTAATAATAATGAATCAATATTGGTTCATCAATTGCAGCAAATGAACCACACTAATGCAGGGTGCTAATAATAGGGGACACTGTGTGGGGGGCGGGGAGGCGGGACGGTCAGAGGAGCAAATGGGAACACGCTGTACTTCCTGCACAGTTTTCCTGTAAAGCTAAAATGGCTCTTAAAATTAAGTCTATTAATTAAAAAATAAATGACTAGAGAGCAGATGTAGCTTTAGATTTAGTGGAACCCTTACTCTGTCCCCTTGTAGAAAAATTCCCTCTCCATGCTAGGAACCAGGACCTCTTACCCAGCATAGCCAAAAGGTGTGGGGCTTGAAAGGACAAATTCTCGGAGTGGTTCCCCGGCCTCTGGATTTTAAGCATGAACCCTGTGGCAGGCTAGCTTGTTAAATTAAACTGAAATAAGGTGTGATGGGGACCACAGCCCCATGATTCTCCTGCCCCCTACTCATCAGTTATTGGCCACAACATATGTTTAAGTCCCTCATTAAGCAGTTCTGAAGTTTAGGATTTGCTAGAAAAAAAAAAAAAGAATTCAGATATGCCAGAAAATAATAAAACTAATAAGTAGTTATGTATATGTGTATGGACATTGGTTGATATTTTTTATAGCTGTATATGGATTCAGGATGTGAATTGAATAGTTTCTATTGATAACTGCTTGGCATTTCAGAAATGAAATGAAATTCTTTCTATTAATAAAAACAAGCTGGGAAGTGGATGTGGCTCAAGTGGTTGGGCTCTTGTCTACCATATGGGAGGCCCTGGGTTCGGTTCCCAGGGCCTCCTGATGAGGGCAAAGCTGGCCCATGCCCGTGGAGAGCTGACGGCCCACATCCACGCCCACAGAGAGCTGATGGCCCATGCCCGTGGAGAGCTGGTGCAGCAAGATGATGCAACAAAGGGAGACAAGCAGACACAGAGGAAACGTGCAGTGAATGGACACAGAAAGCAGACGGAGCACAAGCGGCAAGGGGGGTGGGGAATAAATAAATAAACAAACAAACAAACAAATAAATAAATCAAGCTGTTACTGTAACAAAACCCAAGTAATTGCAGGATCTGCTGTGAGGGGGCTTGTGTCTATGAGTGAGACATTCAGAGATTTCAAAAATAATTTTGTATAGGAAATGTATAGGGGTATTTAAAAAGAGTCTGCAAAGCCACAGTTTAAATATATTTTGTTAAAGAGTGGTTTGGGCAACCTTAAGAAAATACATGTGAGGGTCTGATTCCACCAATAATGAATAACAATTGTTATTCATACTCAATTCCTTCTAAGTCTCATGTATGAATAGTAATAGCAGAATAGCTCACAATTATTCTCTCTACATAAGTAATTATTTTGGAAATGGATTACCTTGCTTCCCTTTCCCACCCGTGTCTCTCCACTGGTGTGCTCAACCAGACCCCATGAAGGAAGAAAAGAATCCCAGGCTTGCAAGGGAATTGGTAGGGTTGGAGTAGAGGCTAGGGGTGGACAGGGATACAGGAAGCCTTTCTTTAGTTCTCTCTTCAGCATTACAGAATGATGGCCAGTTCACCTGTACCTTGAGCCAGTGTTCTTGTGGTTCTGTCCTTGTCCCTGATCTTTCTTGCCTCTACTTCTTTCTGTATGTCAGGCTCTGCTTGATCAAAGCTCTTTGCTAGTTTTCTGCCCATTCTGTGAACCTACTTACTGGATTCTCACTTGCTGCCAGCCTGCTTGGGACTCTGAGGATCTTCTCTCTCCCTCATGACTGCATTGAAAGCAGTTTATAATTTTTGTGTCTTGGCTCTCCTTGACTTCCCAGTCTCAAATCCACTTTTTCTGATCTGTGGTCCCATTGGGCCTGTCACCTGAAGGGGTCCCTTCCCACCTGTCCCCTGAACCTTCACCCCAAGCCTCTCCTCAGCCCCGACAAACTTGCTGGACTCCAAGAGTTGCCTTATTACTACAAGGTCATCGAGCTGCTGCCCAAACCCTGGTTGTAACTGCTTAGTTCTTATCTGTCTGCTTTAGTCTTTCTCATGGGGTTAATTTCACTGGCCTTAGTGCTCTACAGGTAGGGCGTGGCTGGAGAGCTAGATTTTGGAATTAGATGACCTAGGATGGAATCCTGTCTCTATCAGTTATTAACTTTTTGGCCTTGGACAACTCACTCAACGTCTCTGAGCATCAGTTTTCTCACCTGTAAAATGGGATGAATATATGAACTTCATGGAATAGTCATTGAAGTAATATATGCAAAGTGCATTACATAGTGCTGGAACCATTGCAAAGTCTCCACAAATATTGGTTATTATAATTAGGAATACATGAATATGATACTGGAAGATTTAGGGCTGCTGTTCAGAAAATTCTGATCCTTGCATTCTGCAACCTGTTAATATTTTCTTATTATTGCATTCTTAAATTATGGGGTGATTTAGGAGGGGAAAATGTGGCCTCTCTGCAGAGGAGTGAAAGCTTACAAATCTAGAGTAAAAAAAATAGTTTGATTTTTTTGAACCTCTTCAATAACTGTCTCTTGTGTGGGTAATGTAATTACCAGTGGAAAACCGAATAAAAACTCAAACTCAATAAATTACATTTTCATTGAATTTCTTTGCTTATTTTCTAAGGGAATAGAATTTTGAATTTTGGAACACTCTTTGCCACTTTATTTTTCAAGCACTAAGACATGACATGGTATGCATTTTAATGTATTCATTCATGTCCAGTTTCAACAAAACTGGGTGGGAATTAGTACCCCATAATTCATGCCCTAGGGTGTCTTATTACAATTATAAAATTTTATTATAAAATGTTTTTTAATATTTATATTGTTAATTAAGTGATGATGAATCTTAATAAATTCTGAATAGAGAATTATGGTCCATTAGTCCCTGCACAGACTTCTTATTAGCCAATCAGAATATTTGATTTCTCCTTCTAATACATTTGATAGTGAAGCTCGCTGACGATGTTGGTTCCTTTCTTTACCTCTGGTGTCTCTGAAAGAAGATAGTGCTCAAAGCAGTTTATGTGCATTGAGGTTATTACAAGGTAGTCATTTTCCTAGGAGCATTTTGTGATTATTTTTAAAAACTCCTTTTGAGCATTGGTTTCTAAGGAAGTATCTATACTAGAGAAGGAAATATGTAGTAACTATAAAAACTGCAGTCATATCCCGATATAAGAATTTCTACACACAAACATGCATACATACAGAGATTTCTACACACCCACATGAGTACACACACACACTTGTAGTCAGTAGAGCTGCCATAGTTGGGCATTACATGATAATGTAATGGCCACCCAAGCGGGAACCAAAAGGTAGGGAGCTGAGAAACCCCGAGAGAATGATTTGGACCTGCAGTGTTCAATAATGGAGCCACTAGCTACATGTGGTTATTAAACACTTGAAATGTGGTTAGTGCAACTGAGGAAATGGATTTTTATTCTATTTACTTTTAATTAAGACAAATTTAAATAGTTACTGAATTTAAAAATTCAATTCCTCGGTCACATTAGTTGCATCTCAATTACTCAAGTCACCTGTGGCTAATGGCTATCATACTAGGCAGAGCAGATATAGAATCTTTCCATCATCACAGAAAGTTCTATTTGACAGAGCTAATCTTTACAGTTAAGGGGGGGATGTTAAGAAGATGTAATAGTCTTTCCTCTTTTCTTATTCTGTGTCCTTATTCTATGTCCTTATTCTATGTCCTTATTCTATGACCTTATTCTAAGTCCAGGCATTTTCAACACTAGAGAAATGGGGGATTCAGAAGGAGGAAGAAGGAAATGATAATGTAAAACTTAGAAATGAGCTTTGTGGTAGACATCACAGCAGCCAAGGTGGGAAGGGAAACTAAGGAGTGTTCTTCTGTATGAGGGCTACAACCTCTTCCAAGGGTGGGGATGTTGCTGATTATCAGAGGCATGATGTTAGTGCAAGGCAGCAACAGGAGCAGTGTTAAAGAGAAGAAATGTTGAAATAGCCAGATCTACAAACTTTTCATCTTTCTCTCCTACATTACTCTTTTTGCCTAGAAAGAACAACTCTGGAACTCAAGTGTACTTTTCTTTATTTCCTTCTCAAATTTTAATGTGTGTGTGAATTTAATGTGTGGGGAACTTGCTAAAATGCAGATTCTTACTCAGTAAGTCTGGGGTGAAGGCCGAGAGTCTGCATTTCTGACAAACTCCCAGATGATGCAGATGGTAAAGGAGCACACTGGAGTCCCAAGGCTCCAGAATGCCTAGAAAGCCTTCATGTTTTCTGTGTACCTCTGAATACACATGCCATAATTACTAAACAAGAAGGTTTCACCTCTCTAGAAATCAATATGCCTTCAGTTTCAAACTCTAAGTAGGGAAATTTGTCTGAGACTAGGGGGTGGAGGAAGTCTGTTGTTTCTGGAGAAATTAGACTCATTATCTGGAATCCCAAGACTGGTGTTTTCATACAAAAATATGGGATACTTAGAAGTAGAGGAGAACTGACCCATAGAAAAATACCAGTCTAATTCCTTCCATAAATAAAAAGCAAGTTGCATGTTATGTTTTAGTATTGTTGTCATTTTTTTTTTTTTTTTTAGTAACATTAAGCCTTTGAACAGAAAGCAGTTTCTATGTGATACGGTGATTTAGAACTAGTTGAAGAAGGAATCGATTGTAGGTAGAAGCCAGCTATTGATCAAAAGGGGAATGGGAAACTGGAACATTTCTCAAAGAGAGAAAAAAATCAGAATTAGAAGCCAGAAGGCAGGGAAATTGCTGCTGGAAAAATACAGTCAGGTGTTTTCATAATATCTAGAGGTACTATAGGACTTTTATGTTTCTGATAAAGATGAAGAGGCTAGGCATATATAAGGAGCAGAGGATCCAGAGTGAACTAGGCACCTCTGTTCCTTGGTTAAGCCCTGCTGGACAAGAGGGTGGCAAAGCAAGTGAAACTTCCTGTAAGAACTGTTGAGCTGCCCTGAAGTCCAAGACATCATTGGGAGTATAGGCCGGGAAGATTTAGACTGAACTACAAGACCCTGCTCAATTATTTCTGCTCATACTTAGAGGAGAATCTGGACCAGGTTGAGTAGAACCTTAATGTCAGAGGCATCCACACATGTTCATATTTTGCTTAGTTGTTGCATTGATAAAGTGTTCAATGTTTATGGAGAAATCAACATCTAGAGGGAAAGCATGCCTTTTAGAATTCCCAGATATTCATGCTTAAAGGAAGCTGAGATGTTCCTATGTTTTGTTGTTTAACATTCAATCCAGAAATCTTTTTCCACTTGGTGGCAATTACCTGAAATTTCAGGATTATATCAGGTAAGAATTAAAGTTTCTGGTGAGTACTAGTTATAAAAAACAAAATCAACAGCAACAGAAACAAAAAGTCTTTGTATCTGAAAAGGAATAGCAATCAACTCAAAGAATATAACATTCTAGTAAAATAATTTATCATGGCATAGCAGAAAGAGGACTCAACTGACAATTAGGACACCAATTGTTAAGCAGAAAAGAAAATCATCACGGGGAGCGGGTGTAGCTCAGTGGTTTGAGTGCCTGCTTCCCATGTACAAGGCCCCAGGTTCAATCCCCAGCTCCTCCTAAAAAAATAAAATAATTGAAAAAAAATCATCATTAGCTTGAAGAGAGTTTATATAATGGATAATGATTGTAACATACAGCCTTAAATCTTCACAGACTCTGATTCCATCTACTCTTCCATATGTGGGACCTGCTTGCTCAGATGTTACCATCTGGGTCTAGGTGCTAAGGTATACCCTTGCAAGAGGAGATAAGGGAGGTCCTGAAGCTCGTGCTCTGTTCACCTTTCCCTGAATTCCTTTTCCTCTTCTCCTTCCTCTTTCTTTCTTAGGGAATTCCCACATTCCCCAGCCTCGCATATCAGCCCTATTTTTTTGGTCTTTTTATAATTTCCCCTATACTATATAATTTACTTATTTATTAATTCTTTTTCATTGTCTGTTTCCCACTAGAATATAAGTTCCTTGAGGACAGGGATTTTTGTCTGCTTGTCCACTGACGCATCCTGAGCACTGGGCACAGAGCAGGTACTTGGTATTGCCAAATGAGTGGGTGATGATTTGGCCTTGAGGTGGGGCCTGGGTATCTCTGTCCACACAGAAAGCAGGTGGGCAATGTGGCTTCAGTCTGGTTGTCTAAGGAAATGGTCACCTCTTTACTTTCCTTCTCAGTAGGCTGGCACTCACCTTCACATGATCAGCTTAATGGGAATGGTAGGAGATGATGACTTTTGCCATTTTGAGGGTTGTTTCATCAGTCAGCTCCAGCTGTCTTTTTTTGAACACACAAGCACCCCACTACAGACTTGTTAGTTTTGTTCTTACAGTGCTTTGGATTGTGTGTGTGTCTGTTTTTTTTTTTTTTTTTTAATAAATCAATTTTATTTTTATATATTAATAAAGCATACAATTCATGCAAAACATACAATCAATGGTATTTGGTGTAATTGCATAGTTGTGCATTCATCACTTCAATCATTATTAGAGCATTTTCATTATTTCAATAATAATGACAAGCAAAAACCAAACAAGAAAATTCTTTACCCTTCAATCTCTCTATACATCCCCTGCTGTACATAGCTATTTCTGGCTATTCTTTTTTATTTTATTTTATTTTATTTTATTTTTTAAATATTTTAAAAGATGCTTAGATTACATAAATGTTACACAAAAATTACAGGGATTTCCATGTTCCCCACTTCCCACACCTCCCATAATATCCCACATAAACATCTTTCATTAGTGTGGCACATCACCTGCAATGGATATACACATCCTGGGGCTTTACCACTAAGCCTGGACCATAGTTCACATTGTAGACCACACCCTCTCCCACACAGTTCTGCATGGTATATGCTGATGTAAAATGGCCTATATCTGTCATTGTAATGTCATTCAGGATAATTCCCAAGTCCCGAAAAAGCCCCTGTATTACAACTGCTTTTCCCTTCCCTGTCCTGAAAGCATCCAGTGGCCACTGGCTTGACCTCACTGTTGTAATTTCTTCCATTGTGTGAATCACAATATATCTACAACAGAATACCAGTAAGTCCACTCTAGTCCATAGCTCTTCCCCCAATCCTGAGGAGTTTGGGATGGTGATGTCCACTCCACCTCCAAGTGAGAGGGGACTTATATCCCATGGATATGATGGATGAGATTATCCTGCCTGCAGCTGCAGACTCTCTCCATTCTCTGGGATGGCCGTTGTCCATCATCATCTCCTCACCAGGTGACTTGGGTGAGTCCATTGGACTGTAGAGCAGGAGTTGCAGCTGCGCTGAGATTCCAGGCACAGCTGGCACATGGGCAGGCCAAAGGCTCCAGTCTCTGGAAGTACACTGATGGACCATGTGCAGGGAGGATTTATTTGAGTCCAACTCTGTCACTCTCAGGAGCACAGATTCCAAAGTATAGCCCACTGATAAAGCATCAATCTCTGGAGCTATCCCCCCTTATATAGGACCTGGGTGTCTCCAGAGCCCTCAGGAGCCCCTCTGTGTGGGGTGATATCCACTTTGGTGTTCTATGAGATCCTACGGAGGTGTGCCGTAAGCGTTACCTCTGGGATGACCTCCCGACTCTCTTTGAAGTCTCTTAGCTGCATGAACTCATTTGTCTTTACCTTTTCCCCCTTTTAGTCAGTCTTTTTCCAGCCATATTGCCAGTTGGCACTTGGTATTAATCCCTGGTTTCCAGGGAGACTCATCCTGGGAGTCATGTCCCACGCTGGGGGGAAGTTAATGCATTCATTTGCTGAGTTTGGCTTAGAGAGAGGCCACATTTGAGCAACAACACATTGGATACTCACCTGTTACCAACAGAATCCTTTAAAATAACGATCTGTATGACTATTATCTTGCTTTGTCAGTAATCCACTATGTGACCTTACATTAATCAAATTACTCATGTCAAATCATATTTTGTAAAATGAGGAGTTGGAACTGGATGTTCTCTTCAGCCTTTCTTAGTCCTGATATACTATGTTTCTTTTCTTCTTTGACATTTGAATAGTATGTGTCTTGGAGTAGGTCTATTTGGATTTATTATGATTAAGAGTCTGCTGTGCTTCTGGGACCTGTATATTCATGTCTTTCATGAGTGTTGGGAAATTTTTGGCCATTATTTCCTCAAATACTCTTTCTGCCATTTTTTCCTTTTTTTTTTTCTTCTTCTGGAACTTCCATGACATGTATGTTGTTGCACTTGGTGCTATCATTCAACTCCCTGAGCCACTGCTCATTTTTTCCCCATTATTTTTGTTCTCTGTTCTCTATTTTCAATTTTCAGCAGTTCTGTCTTCTACTTCACTGATTCTTTCTTCTATGACTTCAAATCTGCTGTTGTATGTCTCTAGCATATTTTTAATCTCACATATTGTGCCTTTCATTCCCATAAGCTCTGTTATTTTTCTATTCAAGCTTTTTAATTCTTCTTTGTGTTCACCCAGTGACTTCTTAATGTCTCTTATCTCTTTAGTCACATTGTTCTTCAACTCCTTGGTTTGATTTAGGAGATTTGTATGAACATCATTGATTCGTTGTTTCAAATCCCGTGTCTCATCTGGAGCTTTGTTTTGTTCCTTAGCAGAGCCATATCTTCCTTTTTCTTAGTAAGGCTTGCAATTTTTTGTTGCTGTCTAGGCATCAGATTATGGTGGTGTGTTTACTCTGATGGTCAGTTTTTCTGTCTTGCCTAGGGATTAAGTGTTGTGTGTTGCTGCTTTTCTTTGATTTTTGATTCAACTTGTTCTAAGCTTTTAGGATTGCTCCTGTTTAACTGCTCAAACCAGGGCCATAGACCCAGTAATGGGGTGAAGACTAGTTTCCAGGGGCTTTGGGGAGAGGGGCAGTAAAGGTACCCAAAAGCCTCTTTTATTTATTTCCTTTTTACTTTTTGCATGCACTTTCCTGGTCTGTCAGGAGTTGGCAGTCTTCAGCAGACCTCTCTGCTCTGACCCAGAGGGAAATGTGTTCTCTGGAACCCAGGGGATGTTACGGGAATTTCCTTCAGGGCAAGCAATTCAAAGCCAAGCCTTGCAAATCAAACTTGCTCAGAAGCTTTTGGCTGGCTGTACCCTCCCTTTTCCCAGGGAGGAATTAAATTTTTACTTAGCAACCAGGTCAGTAAGGAGGGTGTGTGAAAAGGAAGGTTCTGTTTCCTTCCCTGCCAGGATCCAGGGAAAACTATGTCATAGCTCCACCTGGCCTGGAAGGGTGCAACCCTTGGGATGCCGCAGACCCAGTTTGTTGGCCAAAAGCCGGATTGGCTGTAGGCTAAGTCTCTCTCTCTCTCCCCTTTCCTGGGGAAGTGGACACACTACTATCTGCTCTGAGGGTGGGGGGGATAGGTGCCAGCAGCTGAGGCTGCAGTTTTACACACAGATTTTAAGCACCAAGTCTCCTTTTCTTTGCTCCTCTCTCTTCTTGGTGGTGCCCAGCCTTCCTCTGGTGTCCTAAGCCTTGGAACAGTATTCTGGACAGTTTCTGCCTCTTCTCTAGCTATTTTTCTGGAAAAGAAGTGAGTCCTGTACCTCTCTAATCCTCCATCTTTCTGAAAGTCATCTCTTTTCTTCTTACATCATCAAATTTTTGATAGATTTTTTCCCATCTTCTATTTTTTCCTCAGCTTCCCTTCTTATTTCTGTTTTGTTTGTTGCTTTCCAATTTCCGCTGTTTCCCCCCTTATATGTTAAATGTAACAAGGTTAATTTTCTCACTAAAGTATTTGGCATTTTGCTGTATGATCCCATGATATGTCATGTGCATTTAAAATTGTAGAATCACTTGCCAGCCCACTTCCTTCTGGTTTCTGCCCAAATCACTCCATCAAAACTGCTCTTACCAAGGTTGCTGATTTCCTCCATGTTGCTAAATTCAATGGACACTTTTTGGTCCTTACTTGCTAAACCTCCCAGTATGTATCACATTGTAACCTTTTTCTTCCTTTGGTTTCTGTGATTGGAGCTCATCTCTTGATTCTCCACTCTCCTGATTCTCCCACCACTTTAACCTTTGTTTCTTAGTCTTTCAAATCTCTACCTTCAGTCTAGCCCTCTGTATTCTCAGCATTCGACATGTACAGCCCCCTGCCACCTTGACAGTTCCATTTGAATGCCTTTCTTGTAAGAATCTTAAATTGATATGCCCCAAACTGAATTCCCATTCTCCTACACTGTTCTCTATTTGTCCTAGTTTTATCACCACCCAACAAATTACTTAAAGTGAAAACTCAAGTATCAATCTTGATTCTTCCTTCTCTATCACCTCCTACATCCAAACAAACACCAAGTCCTATGGATGCCTCTGGAATCTGACCACTTGTTTTCACACCACTGCAAAGACTTTAATTAAAGCCACGGTCACCTCTCAATTGGATGCCTAAGAAATCCCTCTAACTGATCCCCCTACCTCCAGTCTATACCATCAACTTTGCAGTCTAAATGATTGTACATACACCCAAACTGATCACGTCACTCTTCTGCTTAACACCTTTAAATGACTACCCATTACCACTATGGTTAGGTCCAAACTTCTAAACATGGCCCCCTCCTGTCTCTTCAGAGTCATCTCTTATGAATTCCTCCTTTACGCTCTCTCATCATACTGAACTTTTTTCAGTTCCTCATAGGTGACAAATTCTCTCCAAACCTTGGGTCTTTGCAGATCTATTTCTACTTCCTTTTCCCTTTTCTTTCCTCCTTTCTCTAGCTTCCTCTTTTGTACTTTAAGGTCTCAACTTAAGGGTTACCGCTCCCAAAACCTTGCTTTGATTTCATGGATTAAAATAGGGTATCCTGTCTGTGCTCTTACCGTATGGCTGTCCCAAGTCATAACGTGTATCACACTTTTTGTAACTATCTGACTCCCTCACAAGACTAAACTTTGAGCAGGAACCATGCCTACCTTGATTATCATTGTGGGCTCTACTATATTAGTAAGTGCTCTGCCTAGGACATACTAGGCATTCAATATAGACGTATTGAATGGATGAAAGAATATTTATTCATTTTGGAGTCTGAATCATCAAGAATTATAAGCACTTTGAAAACAAAGAGAAGGCATTTTCAACTCTGCATCTCAACCACCAGGCACAGTGCCTACACATAGTAGGTGCTTGATAGCTATCTGTTGAATAAAAACAATACTTTAGTTTTAATATGTCAGATAGTATGCAATTTTAATTATAGGCAAAATAGTGTTTGTGAATTATTAAATATAAAGATTCTTATGAAAATTCTTTGCCAGAAAAAAAAACTCTTCAAAACAGGATCAAACTGCTTCCATAAAACAGTTTGGAAATATTTTCACTAGCTATGAGCAGAAAAGTGCCAGACATTCTCCAGGCCTTTGGGCAAGTGTTCACACACCTCAAGGGCAACCCTACCCTTCTTCAAAGTACAACCATTGAGCTAGAATAATGTAACAGTTAACAGATGAAAACCATGCTTTATTAAAAATAAAAAAAGAATGAAAGAGGATGTGAAAGGTAAAGCAAACTGGCCTGTTCTTTATAATTACTTACTATTTCCCTATTGCATTTTAAAAACGTTAAGTTTCAAGGGGCAGCTTTTTAATTTGCTTTGATTTTCTCAAGGAATACTGCAAATAAAACATCACTCAGAGGACCCAGTTTCCTGCCAACTCTTGCTGATGTTAAGGAAGCATGCACAAGTGTCTGAGTTTAAATTTAGCTTAAGACCATTGTAAAAAAGAAATCAGGCAGAGTTGAGCTGTACCACGAGCAAAAGCTATTCTATTTTCCCAGTGGGGGATCACTGCCTACACAGCAAGTGGGAAGAAATGAGAATACCTGCCATGGGGATTTGAGAGGGAAATTGATTGCATACATTTAAATATATGGGGCTAAGATTTTCCCCGGACAGAATAGATTTCTAGAATGGGGGAGTTTAAGAACAAATGCTTTGAGGTGGACAGAGAAAAAGCGTGGACTGTTTTATCCCCCAAGTCAGTGCATCTTGGATGCAAGCCAGGAAGCTTCCCAAAACAACCATTGGAAAAACTAAGTTCAGGGCAAAGGGGGTGCCGAGGCCCTGCTGTGTGGCCTGCTGTGTGGATTGGTGACCCTGCTGCAGAAATTGCCTCTTCCAGAGAGAACTCATCTGGGAGGGCTCTGGAATCTTGGCTCTGGCCCCACTCATTTATTGGTCAGAGGGAGAAGATGATGGAAAATGTGCTTTTGGAAAACACAGATGAGTATGTGAACCGGCAACCTTGTGCTTAAACCTGAATAGCCTAAGGGAGTGGCTGTCACATTGTGGCGCTGGAAAACCAGCGGCATCAGCACCACCTAGGAGTTTGCTAGAGATGCACCTTCTCAGGGTGAGGCCAATTCCTCAGACCGACTGAATCAGAAACTCTTGGGGTGGGGCCCAGGAATCTGTGTTCTAAAAAGCCTTCCAAACAGTGAGAACTCCTTGCCTAAGATGTTGAGAGAATGTGAGGAAGATTGTTTACCAAAAAGAATAAGATGATAATGACTGAGAATCAGCCTACATTCATGCTAGTAAAGATAGGGAAAGAAAGATGGCAATAACTTCTTGAGAAGATGTAGCAATGTCAACATCATCATCGGTGTCAGTTAATATTAGGGAAGGACAATGTATTAGTTAGCTATTATCATAAAATGGCTACATAACAAACAAGTGCAAAATCGCAGTGGCATACAACAGTAGACATTTCTTTCCTGCTTCTGCAGGGTTCAGGGGATGTGGGTTGGGCTCCCTGAGGACTGGCAGATCTAACTTGGGCTTGTGTGGTGTGACTTTGCTTTACTCCATATGTCTCTCATTCTTCTCCTGGGGCCCACAGAAAACCCAAGCATGTTCTTCTCATGCAAAGGCAGACGTAGAAGAGGGCAAGAAGAAACCCAAGGCCTCTTGAGGCCTAGGCTGGGAACTGGCCCACCTGTCAGTTCTGTTGGTCAGAGCAAGTCACATGCCCAAGACCAGATTCAAGGTGTGGGGAAGGAGTTTTTGCCTTTTTAGTAGGAGGACTGCAAAGGACATGGATAAGTAGGGGTGAAGTATTGGGGTCACCCATGCTATCTATCTAAGTCCACAACGAATAAGCTTCTCTCTGAGTTTATTAGTAACACTTGCACAACAAACCCCGAAAGTAAATTTTACTCAGAACAAAAAACATATCCTTCCTTTTTGCCCCTCAAAAATATTGATTACTGATTTCAGTTGGATCAACCATGTGATTCTCAATGAAGACATGTTAAGCCTAATTAACCATGTGAAAAAATAGAGGAGGAATAAAAGGAAAAGTAATATTTTTAAAAACTCCATAATAAGCTGATAATATTTAAGCACTTTGTTTCTCAATAATATAGCAGATCCTGTCCTTAAAGATAAACCCCTGGATAGGACCTTCTTATCCACTTTGGACTTCCACTTTTAATAAACTCCTGGCATTCTATATCTGCAAAGGGTCATCTGATCTATATCTCTGTTTCAAATAGAACTTTTAAACCAGATTCCATCACAGCTTTTGGCGTTTGGCTTAATAATTGTGTTAATACGGCATTACCAATTAGTTTCTGACACGGAAGCTTAGTGTGGCTTAGTGTGGCTTGTCCACAGTTGCCAGATGTAATCATATATTGAGCATATATTTGAATCAAGGAGAAATCGGTATCTGGAAACGTGTTCACAAGCACCCCATGTACCTCCATGCCTTTTCCCTGGTGGTATCTTTGAAGCATGGACCCAATAAAAGAAATAGCAGGTAGCTTGGGTTTAGGTGTATTTAATCTCTGAAGATGAGCGTTTCCCCATGTTTCTGACCAAACATAAAGCTTTCCTTTTGTTTTTCACATGTAATGGGAATGAAATGATTTGTTTTATTGCCCTGAGTCTTAGAGTTGTTTATGATCTGAAGGAAACCTTAGATCATTTTGAACACTCTCATTCTACTGCTGAAGAAAGGAGGCCTAAAGCAGTGACATAACTTGTTCAAAGTCACCCAGTTGGTTAGGGAAGGCTAACCAGAGAAGCTAGGTTTCCTCATTTCATGACACTTTTCATTTGGGGGGTGGGGGGGGTGAGTATTCATGGTTTGATGAGTCAAGTGCAAAATAGGGAGGAGCAGAGTATTATGTTGTGTGGACGTTAATGGAATTCAATTTTCCCATTTGTGAATTGGAGATAAATATGCTTGTTGTGTGCCTAGAATGCTTGTTTCAGGAACAAATTATTTTCTTTTAAAAAGTAATAATTGTTATTGTTTGAGAAAAAGCATCCCTGGCCAATCATTTTAAATCAGTTCGTATGGCCGACAGTGAACTCTAGTACTGAGGTGGGATATGCAGGGGATAGAGCAAGAAATGGAGTTTGGTATCCTTTTAAATAACTGGAATTGGTTGCTGGATTAGAAGGCTATCTAAAATGAAGACCTGAGGGTACAATATGAGCAGGGAGTGGGAAATCAGAACTTCTCCAGCACCCACCTCTGAGTGCTCTCAGGGAATCTGCTAAGTGACTGGGGTCCTAAAATTCCCTTGAAATTCATCTCTTCCCTTTCCTTTTTATAAGGCTGAACCAGGGGATAAAAAGATAAAGGATTGCATAGCCTGGCATGTGAATGCTTCCCCACTGCGTGCTGCCGTTGTGGGGAGGAAGTAGCAGCCGCCAACCGCTGTTTTATTAATAATGAGGCATTCACATAAATTCCATGCAAAATTGATTTTTGACTGTTATATAAGAATCAAATACCAGGCTTTAAAAAGTAATTGAGAAATCTATCTGTAATTTACTTTGCCTATAAGAACCCGCTGTCCTGCTATAAACAATTTTACAGTATTTTCTCCCCTGTTAAACAGTGATTTTTACACATCTGTTTGGCCTCTCTTGTATGCCGTGCAATCAGGAGGTGTAATGAATACAGGTTTGACACATGTGGCCACAGTTTCTTTCCATTCCATCTTCAAGGGGATCTCCTGCAAGTTGTGATATCATTTTCATCACAGTACAGGTGAAGTATGTTAATGGCTAATTATCTGACACTGCGTGTTGACTGATGAGTCATAAATGTGCTTTCTGGCAATAGGAAAGCATGATGAAATAGCTAAGCACTGCAAAAAATCAGTCTGTTTTCTCACTTGTCTTTAAATGCCTTTGGTTAAATGGAAAAGTCCTGGTACAAAGAACTTCTCTGGGAACTTACTTAATATTCAGTAGTTTTGTACATCTTAAAATCAGACAAAATATTTAAGGTAATTGATTTATTTCCAATTTTTCTTGAGATGCAGATTTAGAAGGACAAAATTTAAAGAAGTTAAAAAATTTAAAGCTTCCTTCAAGAAGTTAATGTTTTATACACTTTGGCCTAACTTTTAAGTGTGTTTCATTAGAGTTATTTCGCAGAAGAGAACCCACTTCTGTTCTTATCTGAGAGCAATTTTTTTTCCTCTATAAGGGATTCTGAAACCTTATATTTTTTTAAAAAATGCAATTCCCCAGCTTTATTGAGGTATACTTTACATTGGATAAAATTCTAAGCATACAGTTAAATGAATTTTGGTAACTGTATACAATTGTGTAACCATTTCCATGATCGAGATAGAGTATTTCCATCACCCTATAAAGTTCTCTCTGTTCCTCTGCAGTTAATCCCCTTCCCTACCCCCTGGCCCCAGGGAACCACAGATCAGCTTTTTAGTCATAGTAGTTTGCCTTTTCTAGAATTTCATATAAATGGAATCCTAATATGTAGTCTTTTGTGTTAGACTCTTTTTTTTTTTTTACTTACCGTACTGTTTTTGGAGTGAACCATATTGTTAAATGTATTAATAATTTGTTCCTTTTGTTGCTGAGGACTATTCCGTGGTCTGAATATATCACAATTTATTTATCCATTCCTTAGTTAGGGACTGTTAGGTTGTTTCCTGTTTTTGATTATTATGAATAATGCTATTATAAACATTCATGTAAAGGTCTTATATGGATATGTTTTTATTTCTCTTGGTAAATTTCTAGGTGATATTGCTGGGCCATATGGTAAGAATGAATTTAACTGTATCAGAAACTGTAGTAGGTTATACTCCCTCACAGGCAACGTATGAGAATTCCACTTGGCCCACCTCCTTACCAACACTTGGTATTGTCAAGTGTGTAGTGAGATCTCATTGTGATTTTAATGGGAATTTCCCTCATGACTTGTGGTGTTGAACTTCTTTTCATGTGCTTATTGGCATTTGGGTATGTTCTTTTGTAAAGTGTCTGTTCAAATTTTTTGCATATTTTTATTGAGTTGTTTTTCTTTTTATTGAGTTGCAAGAGTTATTATATATATTCTGTGTACAAGCCCTTTGTTAGATATAAGTTTTGCAAGTATTTCATTCCATTTGAGGCTTGCCTTTTCATCTTTTTAGCTATTTTTTGAAGAGCAAAAGTTTTTCATTTGGAAAAAATCCATTTAATAAATATTTCCTTTTTAATTTATTTAAATTTTAATTTGATATTTTAATATTTTTTCATAATTTAACTTTACTAAATTTAATAAATATTCCTGTTAAAGAATTCTTTTCATAACTTGGTGTCACTAGAAATTTCTCCTATATTTTCTTTCAGAAATATAATAGTTTTACTCTTATACTTAGGTCTATGATCTACTTTAAGTTAATTTTTGCATATGTTGTTAGGTAAGAGTTAAGGCTCATTTTTCCCCATACAGATATCCAGTTGTTCTAGCACCTTTGGCTGATTTTCCCATTTAATTATTTTGCATCTTTGGGAAAAAATCAATTGACCATATAAGTGTGGGTCTATTTCTGGAGCCTCTCCCGGGTTTCACTGATGTATAAGTCTGTCCTTAACGTCAACACCACACTGTCTTGATTGTCATAGCTTTCTTATAAGTCTTAGAATCAGGTAGTGTAAATCTCCAACCTTATTTTAGGTCCTTTGCATTTCCATATAAATTTTAGCACCAACCTGTCAAAATATTCAGAGAAGCCTGCGGGGATTTTGATTGGGTTTGCATTGGATATATAGATCAATTTGGGGAGAATTCATCTTAAAAATATTAAATACATTTTAAACTACTTTTAAAATTGTAATAAACACAGCATGCACATGAAACTGTGATATGTGACAATTTTTTTAACACTGGAGGTAATTATGTTAATTTGTGCATCCAGGTGAACTAGTTTTTCTGTAGTCTCAGAATAAGCATTTTCTGTTATCTCTGTTTAATCAAAGTGTGGCTTGAGATCACAAACACTTAAGACTATTATCATTTGCATATATTTATGTACTGTGAACCAGGATTTTCTTAATTCTATGCAACCCAAATAAAATATAATATTAAGTTGGAGGCAGAAGCTAATATGCCTGTTGTAATTGTGTTTATCAAACCAGCTTAATTATTCTTACTAATTGACTTTATAGGTCTATTTATAAATTTGAATGTTCATAATAAATTTATATTAATAAAATTTTTCTTCAAAATGTTTTGTAACTTTCAACTGCAGGCAAGATTTCATTTGAAATTCTATCAAGTTAGAATAGAGGTACTGCAATGTAGTAGAAATAAAATAGGCTTAGAAAACCAGAGACCTGGGTTTAAGTGACAGCACTACTCCTAAGAATCTTGGGCAAGCTATCCATGTTTTGAGCCCTGTTTTCCCATTTGAAAAATGGGGATAATAATGCCTACCTCACAGGTTTGTGGTAATGAAATATTTTATGCGGAAACCCTGGCGTGTACATAGTCTATGTATATGAAGGAAGGCTGTTAATAAAAGTGAGGTCTTGGAGTCTGGGGAAGATTTTGAGGGAGCCTGATGGACATTGAAATGGGTTGAATTGCTGAGCAGGCAGTTCACTTTTTTTAGTGTATGGCCTCACTCATGGTGGTGTGTCTTCAGCCTGACAACAGACTCCTTATAGAAACTTAACATACGCTTATAGAAGCTCAGAGTGAAGACCGTCACATCACACATCACCAGGGAATGTTCTACTGTGGTCTGTCGGATGGATGGTGCTAAGCCCAAGTGACCCTCCATGGGTGGTTCGGAAGCCCTCATTTCTTAGACAGAAGCTTTGAGCTTGTGGTGCTGAGTGTTTTTCTTTGGGGACTGCAGGGGCTGTGGCCTTGTCTACACTTGGACATTCTTTACTTTTGTTCTCACCCTCCCCTTTATTGCCATTTAACACAGGCATGTCAGTGAACAGTCACCTTTGGAACCACTGTAAGTGCCACTGGTCATGAAAGCTTCCCCTCGGCTGCTATGTCTCCACAGCCACAGTGCCACATGGGATGGGGTGGTTCTGTGGAACATTCTCATCAACACTGGCTTGGAGGCAGGAGACTTGTGCTCTATCACTTGACCATATGAACTTGGACCAGTCTCCAATCTGTTTCTATCTTGATAAAAATGCCTGACCTAACTCAAGGGGCTGTCATTGGGACTGTATGAGAAACTGCATGGGAATGTGCTCTGTAAATTGTGACGTGCTACACAAACCTTTGGAGTTGTAATATGATTCTGATGCTACTGTCCTCTTGCTCCATTTCTCCTGCCACCAGAATCACAGGAAATCTAGTTCCATCTAGAATTGTGTCAGTGGCTAAAGGGGAGGGATGGCAACAAACAACAAAAAGAAAATTAGAATTATAGACCTCAGAAGTCATCTATTTAAATATTTAGTCTATGGAGAAATCAAACATAGGTCCCAGGGACCCCAGAAAAGAAAAAGAGTTTTCCCATTGGTACCTTATCTGGGTATCAGAGATCCAAGTATTTTATGGTTTATAGTTAGAAGAATCTACACTAAAAGACTTGTAGATAATTTGAAGGACAAATGATTCTGGAAACAATTGAATTCTAGTAAATAAAATAGAGAGCACTGATTCTCTAAGGAAAGGTGATTCTAAGGAAAGGTGAAAAAATTTCTATTTTAAAAAAAGGGTCTGATGTGTTTATTTAAGGAAAGAAATAAATTAAGTGTTTCATGGCAATGATGCAAATAAAAAGTCAAAAAGTCTTAGATGGATTAGGTGAGCTGACTTTTACTTTTTTTTCCCTTTTTGGTTACTGGTCATTTTATTTGGTTATTTTACTGATTTACTGAAATTTATTGATTCATTTACTTGTCATTTTTGTTGATTAAACTGTCAAATTGCTATGGCCAGAAATCTAGCATACAACTGATAAATGGATAAATAAAATGTGGTATACACATATAATGGAATGTTATTCAGCTATAAAAAGGAATGAAGTTCTGATAGATGCTACAATGTGGATGGATCTCTAAAACATAATGCTAAGTGAAAGAAGCCAGACACAGAAGGCACGTATTGTATGATTTGATTTATATGTAATGTCTAGAATAAGCAAATTCACAGAGACAGAACGTAGACTAGTGATTGCCTGGGGCTTGTGGGAGGGGGAATGGGGAGTTATTGCTAATGGACATGGGGCTTCTTTTTTTGGGTAATGAAAATATTCTAGAATTAGATAGTGGCTATGGTTGTACAACCTTGCAGATATGCTAAAAACTACTGAATTATACACTTGGAAAGGGTGAATTTTATGGTATATGATTTATATTGCAATAAAAAGACATCAAGTATAATATGTTTTAAAAACCTTATCCCAGCAAAATTTCTAATCTTAGACATGAAGTTAGGAATAGGATTTTCTTTTTCTGTTGTCTATACCATTGATGATGAACAGTGATGGTGTCATTGAAAGAGAGTCTGGTCTTGGCAAGTCACTGCGCTTCTCTTAGCCTCAGTGGTTTAATATATAAAACAAAGATATTAATTCCTGTTCTACCTTTGTCACAGGGCATATTAGTCAGGGTTCTGTAGGGAAACAGAACCAACAGGATATCTGTAAATAGTATGAGAATTTATAAAATTGTCTCACGAAACTGTGGGGATGCACGAGTACAAATTCCACAGGGCAGGCTGTAAACCAGGGGCTCAGATGAAGGTCCTTGATGAGTTCTCAGGAGACACTGGCTGTCTGAAGTAGAGATGGGAATCCTCTCTCTGAATGCTGAAATGACTTCCCCTTTTAAGGCCTTTAACTGATTGGATGAGATGTCACTCATTGCTGAGGCAATCTCCTTAGTAGATTATAGATGTAAACAGCCATCTAGGTAATCAACTCACTGATGATTAAAGTCCATGAAATGTCCTTGTATTACAATTAGCCCAGTGCTTGCTTGACCAGACAACTGGGCATCATTACCTGGCTGAGTTGACATATTAGCCTAATCATCACACAGGGTTAATGTGAAATAATAATAATAGCATATATTTAGTGGGCTCTTACTATGTACCAGGCACAATCGCAAGCAGTTAACAGGTATTATTGCATTTTTCTTATGGAGTATTATTCTTATACCAATTTTACAGGTAAAGAAAATGAAATAATGCATGTACAACTGCTATACAAATGGAAGACATGAATGTATTATTTTCTTTTACAAAAACATTTTAAAATAATGTGTTTTTTTTTAGTTTATAAAAGTGATATGTGTCTATTGGAAAAATAAAAAAAAAAATAGAAAGCTATATGGAAGAAAGTTAAATCTAACTCATAAACCCAAAGAAAACATTTAGCAATATTAATGTTTTCATATATTTCTTCCAGTGCTTTAAAGTATATGACTCTTTTTCATTCTCTCTCTCTCTATGTTAATATATAAGACCAAATTGGTTTTAAACTGTAAATACAATATTGTATACTACTTTTTAAAACTATTTTAATAACTGGGTATTGATGTACCTTCTTAAGTTGTGTGCTCAGGACCAGTAGTTAGTTAGTTAATTGAAAAATTTCGTTAAAACAGGAAAGGGTTGTGCACCTACTGCACGACAACTCCTCTCTTCTTAGCTAAAATTAATCTGATTTTGTTCAGATGTAAGGAAACAACTTGTTGCGTGAGGGTGAGTGTCTCCTCTAGACAGGAAAAATGAAATTGAACTGAGCTAAGCCCTGAGACTGGGATAATCACGGAAGTTTTAAGCCAGTCATATTATCCCATTCTCCTTTGCCAGTGATTAGTTTACTGGTTAGTGTGTGACCCAGTTCTGCCAATGAGACATAAGGGCAAGTCTTTTAAGGAGCTTTTGAAAAAGACTTTCCTCCTGCTAAAGAAAGAAAAGTATGAGGAGAAAACCTCCCCATCTTCAAACCCAGGCTTACATACTTGCCATTGGCTACCTGGAGCTGTAGCAGCCATTTTGTCAACATGAGGGAAAAGCCAAGATCATCTCAGAGATGCCAACCCAAGGCCTGACATGCTCTACCACTGAATTAGCCATGTAGCTTCAGACTTCTTGTGCAAAATGTTGAGACCTTCATACCTGTAGCCCAGAGTGAAATTAATAGTGGAGAATGATAAAATAAATGATGTGGACTTATTTAAAAAATACATGTATATCACAGACATTTTATTTTAATTTAAAAACATACACACACATATATATTTATTCATTTAAAAAAAAATATAGACCAAGGTCTTTAATTATGAGAGGAGATCTATGCTATCTTTCTTGCATAAACAATAACCATAATGTTCTTTGAATTTCTAGTTATTTTGCTTTGTTCTGAGGTGAAGTGAGAACTTAGAGATAATTATAGTGGTCTAAGCACACAGACCTCTGTTAAACCAGCAGTTCTCAGTGTGTGATCCGGGGACTCCTTAAACGTGTCTGTGAAGCCAAAATTATATTCACAAGGGTATTAAGGCATTATTTACCTTTTTCACTCTTATTTGTTCTTAAGTATACAGTGGTATTTTCTAGGGCCTATGTGACTTGTGATATCACAATAAAGTGAATGCTAAAGGG
Source organism: Cabassous unicinctus (assembly GCA_029593785.1). Classification (NCBI taxonomy): domain Eukaryota; kingdom Metazoa; phylum Chordata; class Mammalia; order Cingulata; family Chlamyphoridae; genus Cabassous; species Cabassous unicinctus. The sequence goes on from JAQZBX010002594.1 coordinate 64,651, forward strand.
ATATGAGAATCCAGCTGCTCTCAATGAAGTGATATTTGAGGTTTAAAAACAATGTCACTTATTAATTTTTGTATGTTGGATAATATTCTTACTTTTCATAAAAATGTGTTATTTATATTAACATGTAATGGGCTGATTACTAATTTTTAAATGAATTAAAATTAAGTTTATAAATTTGCTTTAATTTCCAATGTGATAAATATCATAGATACTACCCACATAACAAGTTCTTTGAGTTCCTCAATAATTTTGAAGAGTGTAAAGGGAACAAAAAGCTTGAGAACCATTGCTCTACACTTTATTTATATTTCCCAATGTTTGTTGTTGGCTTGGAGCTGTAACTTCTGCCCTCCTCTTCCCCCTCCCTCCCCCGTTTTCTGACTTCCTCCCTCCCTCCCTCCCTGTCTACCTTCCTTCTTTTCCTCCATTCTTTCATTCTTAGCAATTTGTTTTTTAGCTAAATTTTGCAAAGCATTTAACTTAACTTTCATAGAAACAACAATAGTTTTTTTTTTTTCATTCATAATTTCAATAGTAGGTTCCAAGAGCATAAATAAGCCTGGGCACAAACACATCCCACTCTTGGTAAGGGCCCACCCAGCTGAGGGAAGGGAAGCACGTGAGTGTCTGTATTAGTCAGGGAAACAGAACTGACAGGAGATATCTGTAAATATTATAAGCTTTTTATAAAAATAGTTTCAGGCGACTATGGGGATGCACAAGTCCAAATTCTGAAGGGTAGGCTGCAAGCTGGGAACTCAGATGAGGTTTCTCGATGGATTCCCCAGGAGAAGCTGGTTGACTGAAATAGAGATGGAAATTCTCTCTTCTGCCTGCTGAGATAATCACTTCTCTGTATAAAGCTTTCAACTGATTGGATGAGACCGCTCGCATTGCTGAAGGCAGTTTCCTCTGTTGATTGTAGATGTACTCAGCCAGAGATGCAATGGACTTACTGATGATTTAAGTCCATTGAAATGTCTTTACTGTAACAATCAGGCCAGTGCTTGCTTGACCAAGCAACTGGACACCATCACCTGCCAAGATGAACCCACGAACCTAACCATCACAGTGTCCTAATGAGTGATGTTCAGTGTTTTTATAGAGGGAATAGAGACTACTGATTAATCAGGCAAGTTGGTTACATGGAAGTGCATTAAGAAAATTTCTACTGTATGTATTAAGCATTTTCATATTTGCCGAACAAATTTTTGCTTATACTTAAAATTTTTTAAAATTAGAGAAGTTGGATGTTTATAGAAAAGTCTTGTAAAAAATACAATGTTCCCATATACCCTCCTATTGTTGACATTTTGCATTAGTGTGGTACATTTGTTACAATTGATGTAAGAATATTAAAATTGTACTATTAACTACAATAGCTGCCTTTATGGTCTTGCATGAATATTTTTCTTTGGGATATTTCAAAAGCATCTCAAATTTAACATATCCAAAATGGAATTCCTCATTATTTCCCCAAATCTTTTTCTTTACCCATCTTCTTTATAAGAAATTTTGAGAGTCATCCTTGATACCTTGTTCATCTGTTTCCCAAATTCCATCCATCACCAAATCATGGCAATTTTACCTCAAAACCATTTCTCTAGCTACTGCTGTCTACACTGTCTAGTTCAAGTACTCAAGATATTTATTTATTTATGCTTAATTTTTTAAATTAGAGAAGTTGTGGGTTTACAGACCAATTATGCATAAAATACAGTATTCTCACATATCACCCCACCATCAACACCTTGCATTGGTGTGGAACATTTGTTACAATTGATGATAGAACTTTTTTCTAATTGTATTATTTTTTTTAAACAGTAGTTACCTTTGTTAAAATTGATGAAAAATTATTAAAATAGTACTATTAAGTATCATCCATAGTTTACATTAGTTTATTTCTTTTCCCGTATGCCAACCTATTATTAACACCTTGTATTAGTGTGGTACATTTGTTATAATTCATGAAAGAACATTTTTATAGTTGTACTATTAACTATAGTCCATCATTTACAAAAGGGTTCAATATGTTATACAGTCATATGTTTTATCTTTTAATTTTTATTCTAGTAACATATATGCCACCTAAAATTTCCCCTTTTAACCACATTTGCATATATAATTCAGTGCTGTTAATTACATTCACAGTGTTGTTCTACCAATACCATCATCCATTTCCAAAACATTACAGTCAACCTAAATAGAAATTCTGTACAAATTAAGCATTAACTCCCCATTCTCTACCCTCAACCCAGCCCCTGGTAACCTATATTCTAGATTCTAACTCTATGAGTTTGCTTATTCTAATTATTTCATACTGATGAGATCATACAATATTTGTCCTTTGGTGTCTGGCTTATTTCACTCTGCAGAATGTCTTCAAGGGCCACCCATGCTATTGCATGTATCAGAACTTAATTATTTTTTGCCCCTGAATAATAGTACTTTGTATGAAATACCCATTTTATTTATCCATTCATTGGTTGATGAACACTTGGATTGCTTCCATCTTTTGGCAATTGTGAATAATTCTGTTATGAACATGAGTGCACAAATATCTGCTCAAGTCCCTGCTTTAAATTTTTTTGGGTAGATACCTAGTAGAGGGATTGCCAGTTATATGGTAATTCTGTATTAGCTTTCTGAAGAACTGTCAAACTGTCTTCCACAGCGGCTGCACCATTTTACATTCCCACCAGCAATAAAGGAGTGTTCCCATTTCTGCACATCCCATCCAACACTTGTAATTTTCTGTTTTTTAAATAGCCATTCTAATGGGTGTGGAAAGGTATCTCATGGTGGTTTTGATTTGCATTTCTGTAAGAGCTAGTGATGTTGAGAATCTTTTCATGTACTTTTTAGCCATTTGTATAACCTCTTTGGAGAAATGTCTGTTTAAGTCTTTTGACCATTTTTAATTGGGTTGTTTGTCTTCTTATTACGGAGTTGTAGGATTTCTTTATATATTCTGGATATTAAACCCTTATTGGATATGTGGTTTCCAAATATTTTCTCACATTGAGTAAGTTGTCTTTTCACTTACATGATAAAGTCTTTTGATGCACAAAAGTTTTTTTATTTTGTTGAGATCTATTTATTTATTTTTTCTTTTGTTGCTTGTGCATTGGGTATAAAGTCTAAGAAATCATTGCCTAACACAAGATCCTGAAGATGCTTCCCTAAATTTTCTTCTAGTAGTTTTATAGTCCTGGTTCTTCTATTTAGGTCTTTGATCCATTTTGAGTTGATTTTTGTATATGGTGTGAGGTAAAGTTCTTCCTTCATTCTTTCATATATGGATATCCAGATCTCGCAGCACCATTTGTTGAAGAGATTATTCTTTCCCAATTGAGTGGACTTGGCAGTCTTGTCAAAAATCAATTGGCTATAGTGAGCAGATATGGCTCAAGCCTCCCACATGGGAGGTCCCGGGTTCAGTTCCCAGTGCCTCCTAAAGAAAACAAACAATGAGCAGACAACGAGCCAACAATGAGCAAAAACAGTGAGCAAAGACAACAAGCAGACAAGAAGCAAAAACAATGAGTGGTCAATGGGCAGACAACGAACAAAAACAAAACGAGCAAACAATGAGCAAACAATAAGCATACAACAAGCAAGCAACAAGCAAACAGACGAGAGAGCCAACTCAGGGGAGCCAATGTGGCTCAGTGGTTGAGTGCCAGCCTCCTGCATATGAGGTTCAATCCTTGATCCCAGTACCTCAAAAAAAAAAAAAAAAAAAATCAATTGGCTATAGATGTGAGGGTCTATTTCTGAACTCTCAATTTGATTTATTTGGTCTGGTATCTATCCTTGTGCCAGTACCATGCTTGTTTTGACCAATGTCGTTTTGTAATATGCTTTAACATCAAGAAGTGTGAGTCCTCCAACTTTTTCTTTTTTAAGATGATTTTGGCTTTTCAGGGCCCCTTGCCCTTCCAAATAAATGTGATAATTGGCTTTTCTATATCTCCAAAGAAAGCTGTAAGAATTTTGATTGGGATTGCATTAATCTATAAATCATTTTGGGTAGAATTGTCATCTTAATGATATTTTAGTCTTCCAATCCATGAACATGGAATACCCTTCCATTTATTAGGTCATCTTTGATTTTTTTAAGCAATGTTTTGTAGTTTTCAGTGTACAAGTCCTTTACATCCTTGGTTAAATTTATTCCTAGATATTTGATTATTTTAATTGTCATTATAAATGGAATTTTTTCTTGATTTCCTCCTCAGATTGCTTATTACTAGTGTATAGAAACACTAATGATTTTTGCTTGTTGATCTTGAACCATACTACTTTCCTGAATTTGTTTATTAGCTCTAGTAGCTTTGTTGTAGATTTTTCAGGGCTTTCTATACATAAAATCATGTTGTCTGCAAATAATGAAATTTTTACATCTTCATTTCCAATTTGGATGTCTTTTATTTCTTTTTATTACATAACTGCTCTGGCTAGAACTTACAGTACAATGCTGAATAACAGTGGTGACAGAGGCATTCTTGTTTTGCTTCAGATTTTAGAGAGAAAGCTTTTAGTCTTTCACCACTGAGTATGATGTTAGCTGTGGTTTTTTCATATTTGCCTTTTATCATGTTGAGAAAGTATCCTTCTAGTCTTAATTTTCTAAATGTTTTTATCAAGAAAGGATGCTGTAATTTGTCAAATGCTTTTTCTGCATCAATTGAAATGATCATGGGTTTTTTTCCCTCTTCATTTTGTTAATGTGGTATGTTAAATTAATTGATTTTCTTATCTTGAACCATCTTTGCATACCTGGGATAAAACCCACTTGATACTAGTGTATAATTCTTTTAATGTACTGTTGGAATCAATTTGCAAGTATTTTCTTGAGGATTTTTGCATCTATATTCATAAGAGAAACCGGTCTGTAATTTTCTTTTCTTGTAGTTTCTTTATCTAGCTTTGGTATTAGGCTGATGTTAGCCTTATAGAATGATTTAGGTGGTGTTCCCTTCTCTTCAACTTTTTGGAAAAATTTGAGTAGGATTGGTATTAATTCTTCTTGGAATGATTGGTAGAATTCACCTATGAAGCCATCTGCTCCTGGGCTTTTCTTTGTTAGGAGGTTTTTGATGAGTGGTTTAATCCCTTTACTTGTAATTGTTCTGTTGAGGTCTTCTGTTTCTTCAAGAGTCAGTGTAGGTTGTTCGTATGTTTCCAGGAATTTGTCTATTTCATCAAGGTTGTCTAATTTGTTGATATACAGTTTTCCTTAGTATTCCCTTATGATCCTTTTTATTTCTGTGGGGTCAGTAGTAATGTTCCCCCTCTCGTTTCTGATTTTATTTGTGTCTTCTCTCTTTTTTCTTTGTCTGTCTAGCTAAGGGTTTGTCCATTTTATGGATCTTTTCAAAGAGCCAACTTTTGGGTTTGTTAAATTTCTCTATTGTTTTTCTATTCTCAATTTCATTTATTTCTGCTCTAATCATTGTTATTTTTTTCCTTCTGCTTGCTTTGGGAATAGTTTGCTCTTCTTTTTCAAGTTCCCCCCAGGTGTGAAGTTAGGACTTTGATTTGAGCTCTTTCTTCCTTTTTAATGTAAGCATTTAGGGCAATAAAAATTTCCCTCTCAGTGCTGCTTTCACTGCATCCCATAAGTTTTGATATGTTGTGTTCTTATTTTCATTCATCTGAAGATATTTACTGATTTCCCTTGCAATTTCTTCTTTGACTCACTGATTGCTTAACAGTGTGTTATTTAACTTCCATATATTTGTGTATTTTCCAGTTCTCTGTCTGCTATTGATTTCCAGCTTCATTCCATTATGGTCAGAGAAGATGCTTTTTGTATATTTCAATCTTTTAAAATTTATTGAGACTTGTTTTGTGACCCAACCTGTGGTCTATCCTGGAGAATGACCATAGGCATTTGAGAATACTGTATATGCTGTTGTTTGGGGATACAATGTTCTGTATATGTCTTCTAGGTCTACTTAATTTATCATATTATTTAAGTTTTTCTGTTTCCTTATTGATTGGTTCTAGATGTTCTATCTATTGATGGGAGTGGTATATTGAAATCTCCAATAATAATTCTAGAGGTGTCTGTTTCTTCTTTCAGTTTTTCCAGTGTTTATCTCATGTATTTTGGGGAACCATGGTTAGGTGCATAAATATTTATGATTGTTATTTCCTCTTGGTGGATTGCTCCTTCTATTAATGTATAATGTCCTTCTTTGTTTCTAAAACTTTTGACTTAAAGTCAATTTTGTCTGATATTAGTATAGCTACCCCAGCTCTTTTTTGGTTACTATATGCA